>JAWNMQ010000261.1:1252500-1314161 GCA_035043855.1 Drosophila percnosoma
ACCGGCTAGGTCGGGCTATGTAAAAAAGTATCCTAATTGTTGGTCAATGCTTATTATAGATATAGATAGATTATGGACACTTGTGTGTTATAAAACCCGCATTTTTTACCAAAAGTTGAGTATTTTCGGTATAAATAGACGAATCCCTCGTAGTCAGTTTAGTTATATGCCGCATCTCGGGTGCAACAAGCCAACAGGGACTATGGACACACGGACTACCATTGAACAACGGAAACACATACTGCAACACGTATGGAGTCAAAGCAGCCAAATCTGCCTTGGATTTTGTGCTATTATTAGAAAATATATGAGATATATAATATCTGCTCATCGAGCAACTTGGCTCAGGATTGACTTCCCAAATTGAGCACTTCAAAAATGATTAAAATTACTTAAAACACGGAATCAAATACTTACTTTACCAGATCTGAACTTCAGTTAACCCAAAATATGATATATATTTTGAGTAGATGTGTCCAAAATATGTTACAAGTGTTTGGAAGTAGGACAAGTTAATAACCAGAAATTGAATGATTTTCAAGAATATAGAGAAAATGGGCAAAAGCTGACATTAATGGTTGCTGCTAATGGGACCTGAGCTTGCTGGTCCCAATGGAATTTGCCAATATTGTGCAGACATGCCTATATATTTACCCAGACTAGATGGGTAATGGACACGTAGTCTCAGTGCACACACACACACACTCTCTCACACACACACACACACACTGAGACAGTTTGTTGATGGTGTTGTGCACCATTGAAGGCGCTCAAGTGCCATAGCAATAACAACCCGTAGAAGCAACGTTTTGCTTTGCTTTGCTTTGGTTTTGTTTTTATTCCACAGCTGCTGGTGTTGCGAGTGCAAGTGCAGCAAGTGGGCAGGGGGATGAGGGAACAGGGGGGGGGGGGGAGGTAGGCAGGATGGCGTGTTTGCTATTTTCTCAACTGTTTGCATGCATAAATCAATCAAACAGAGTGTTTGCGCATATATAAAAAGCGAGCAAAAATCTAACTATACCCGATATTGGGGTAGACACAGCCACAACAACAACGACAACAACACACAATGCAACACACACACATATGAATGTGTGTGTGTATGTACACATATGCATACACTCTGCACCAATTACATTCTTGTTTGCCCATAAAAAGAATGCTCGACTACTTGATACCCATTACAAATATGCTCTCTTAAAGATTATAAGCATAAATATAAGTTTTCTAATAGATGGTATCGTAAAGCGATCATCATATTATATGCAGGAATTATCAGTTGAGAACATTTTCCAACATAAGAAAAGTTGTTCAGTTTCAATAAAAAAAAAATGGGTGCAAAGAAATATATAATTCGGGTTCGATCTGTTGCAAAGAGTGCTTGTATATAGTTAATATGCCTCTTTCACATTTCGACCAAGCTGCAAGGGCAGCGTTGAAGTGTTAAACTCCTCGCACACTGGGCACGCAGCGCACAGTGTGGCAAACTAGTATTGTAAGTATTAATAAGAAAATGAAAAATTAACCAGAAATTTACAGAATGCGCTTCAGTAGTTATGCATTTAGAATGTGATCAATCAATTTTAATTTATTATTATTTTTTATATATATATTTTTATATATATATTTTTGTTTGTTATATATGAAATTATAATATCGATGTCTTTTCTATATGGATTTAATATGTTTATATATTTTGTTGAAATAAATTGAATTGAAAACCAGAAATCTTAGCCCGAATTATCGCTTGATTCCAAAGTTTTTCTGGTACATTTTCTATTGAAGGAAAATTCAACTTTTGTCCATCTTCCATTTTCCCCGATAATTAACGAATGAAACAAAATTAAATAATGATTCTTAAGCTGATCGTGTGAGAAACAAAATTGAAATTAAATACAAAAGTTTTGCACATTTTCGATTCGTTTTTCCTTTGTTGCTTCAAACAAGGCACAAACTGTTATGGCCATTTGTTGCATCAGTTGCTCCACTGTGCAACGCCGTTAACGACATTTTCAAACAAAATGCTGTCTAGTTTTGATGACGCTTGTTAAACAAGCGGAACAACAATGTGTTTGTGGAGCAATAAACTTACAACGAAATTATTAATACACTCTCGTGGCACTTCAAAAAAGTATTTGTATACACTGCAAACCTTTACAGAATAAGGCTATTGTTGGAGCTTCAGTTAGCACATATATCATCTAGTGAAGAGGGATACAAGAGTAGAGCGGCAGCATCTCGATCTGATCTGCCGCAGCTTATTTGAGCTGCAACACTTAAGTTTCCAGTAAGTATTTCAACCTGATCAGGACCATCATCAAGCTGGTTATGGAGAGGCTAACTTGAGTGTTTTTATAGCATTTCCCAACTGCCACATTCGATATTCTGTGGCATGGCTCAAGCCTGCCTGCTGCGAGGACATATTTGAAGCTAATAAAAGATTTGAATTGTGCCAGCTTATAGGCCTGATCAAGGTTAGAGGTGTCTACAAACTGAGTTCGACGAGGAGCCAGAAGACATTCTCAACTTGGGGGTTGATTCACAACAGCACTTCAAGTGCCTTTGCTGGAGTGGACACAAACGAATGTCGTTTGTTGCGTCATTGCCAAGAGCTTTCGTCATCGGTTGCACCCCTGCGATGAAGGTCAAATGGTGGCTGACAGAGCAAGAGAAAGAGAGAGAGAGACAGAGACAGAGCCAGAGAGAGAGAGAGAGACAAAAGAGAGAGAGAGCGAGAGTGCATTACATGCAATGCATTTGGATTGCTTTGTTCACCATCTCTCAACTATTCCCAGATGGTTCAGAGCAATCACTGCGCAATAGAAAATGAATGAAAAATCGTAATTTGAATGGGAATTTTGCTTAAACTTGTACTCTATACAAATCTACATAAATATCGATGAATTTGTCGAGCATTTCTCAGGCAGATAGAGCCTTTAAATAGTTCATAATAGTCCATTTAGATTTCACTGCTGAAATTCTTCACAACGATGATTATTTTGTGTAGTGTTATTCAATCATTTCACTTTCGTCATTCTATAGCCCGATACCCTAGAAGCATTCGTTTTACAGCGGGCATTTAAGCAAGAAAAACTTCGGTGTGCCAAAGATAACTGTTGCTAGTCTCTTGTTTTTAATTGGCACTTTAAGTTCAAACTGTGATTCACCAGGAAACTAAAGAGAGAGAGAGAGAGAGAGAGAGAGAGGGAGATGGAGAGAGCAAGAAGAGAGCTGACAACTCTACAAATTGGTCTAAGGAGCAACGGAATTAAAAAAAAATCCAGCAACTAAAATAATTCCCTTGGGAATGGGGCAACAAAGATATGGCAAAGATCAGCCATGCTTATGGCATTTTTTTTTTATTACTGCAATTCATGTGATTTTCACTAAATTATATTATATATATAGTATTTTATTTTTTATTTTTTGCATTTTTTATTATTTTTTTTTAATAATTAAATCTTATTATTTTTGTTCTTAATAATGAAATTCATGTGATTAAATTATATTACAATTGTTTTTAATGTAGTATTTTATTTAAAATTTATTTTTTATTAATGAAATTCATGTGACTTTCCCTAATTTATATTACAATTTTATTCAATATCTTATTTTTTTATTATTATTTTTTTTATATTATAAATAAATTCATTTGAGATTCACTAAATTTTATTTTATATATAGTATTTTATTTATTTTTTTATTTATTAAATTTTATTTTTTTTTTTAATATTGAGATTCATGTGAGCTTCATTAAATTATATTATATATACATATATAGTATTTTTTTTTTATTTTCACTAAATTAATTTGCAATTATATTAAATATAGTATTTTTTTTAAATTATTTTTTTTTTTAAGTAATGAAATTCATGAGATTTTATTATATTTAATGTAGTTTTTTTTTTATTTTATTTATTTATTTTTATTCACGAAATTCATGTGATTTTCACTCTATTATATTGCAATTGCAATTGAGTTGTGGTTGATTACAGGGTAGCTGTCTAACCGAGCATGCTTGCCCAAATGCTTGCCAAGCAGTGCATCTGCACGCCGAGCTTGTCATTTCTAATTGCAGCTTTTCTTATTTGCTCTTTGATGCTATGCAATATTTACACACACACATTTTCTGTTTATCGCAGACACTGTCTGCTGCTCTGTGCATGCACACACCACACACACACCGCACACACATATGTATGTATATGTACAATATAAATGCAAACATTTATCAGCGCCGTCCAGAGATACGCGCCGGCGGGGCTCGAGCCGCATGTGGCAGCGACCTAATCAACAGTCAAGCGACATAGGCATAATCAGCAAACAAGAAGAGCTGCATGCTGAAGCTGTGTCTGTTGTTGTTCCTGTTGCTGCTGTTGTTGTTGTGGTTGTGGTTGCTGCTGCTTCTGCTGCTGATAAGGCTGCAAGTGAAAAGCAAGCAATTCAGCTGCACAAGTGGCAAGTGGCTTTGAAATTGCAACTGGCATTTTAAGGGATATGGCAAGTAGTGTTTTTTGCCTGTTTCACGGTCAGTTGTTCTTATTGTTGTTGTTGTTGCTTATGTTGTTCATGTTGTTGTTGCCAGTGGCTGCAATCAGTCGCTTTACATGTGAAGGACCAGAAACTCTTGCTGGATAAAGTTTTATAACAACTTTTGCCGCAGCAAACCGGCAACTAATTGCAATTTAGCACGTTCTACCAGTTTGACATGAGTCTTCTTCATTACCATTACACACACACACACACACACACACACACGCACGCACACACACACAAGCATATGCACACACTTGTCTGTTGTTGCGCATAAAATGACACAACAAATTGACTTTACAACTAATGACATTCGAGTTTTCAACTTTGTGGCACGTTCACAAATTTGTATCGCTCAGATAGTTAAATGTTGTCGGCAGCTGCATCAGCTCGTAATTGCTAAATCTATCAAACTTACTTCATTCTACCGTTAAACATATTTCATCTGGAATTGCTCGATTCAAATTGGAATTGAAATGTTTTCCGCTTATGAACTAAAACAACTTAGTGGAACATCAACAAATGTTCGATATGCTTGATAAGCAAGAACATATATTCCAAATTGATAGTCTTCAGAGACAGACGCAAATGGCTGGTCATGATCAAGAATATATACATATATCTTTGTGGCATTATGGAACCAACTGGAACCAACATGTGTCTTGCACTTAAATGTTGTTAAATGATGTCATTCTCCATTTGCCCATCAAGAAACACCGTTCGATCAGCTTTTGGCAGGTGCATCGTGTCCAAATATGTACATATTCTCTATATATAGACACACATTATATTGGCAGTTCTATTGTTGGGTTCTTCTCATGTAAATCAATATTATCTCAATAATTCTGTGAATATTGATTGTGATTGCGAGTGTTCGGTTTGTATGTAAATGAATGCATAATGAAATAAATAAGCAGCCAACCGATATCAATCTTTGGAATCTGTATGATATAGCTGTCTGATGTTCATAACATTTGATTTCTTGGCTCGATTCTGTTTGATTAGTAGAAGTTTTCTTTCGCCCGATATTGAATAAGTTTAATGGTTCACATATAACTTAGCTTTCGACAGATTGTTTTTTGGCAAGTCAATCTATATATAGTAGTCTGATCTCAATGATTTTTTGTGCAAATGTGGAGGGAAAATTAAAACACAAATTGACAAAGTTTGATTTGCACATAAAAAAAAGTTGTTAAGCAAAGATAAGTTCTGGTAGTGTAACGAACCGTTCAAATTGAATATAACGGTACTCGCTGGAAAATTAAACAATGACCAATGACAGATGACAGTTGAGCAATGCCAGAGACGCAGAATCAAAGGGCGAAGAACGCGACGTAAATAGACAAAATGGAAGAGCTGCAAACTGTTAATCATGTCGAGTCTCAACAATTTAAAAAGCTAACTAATAGTAAGTAATCTTTCATCAAATTATTCGCAATTAGCTAAGAAATCTAGAACAGAAAAAGAAATAGAAAATAAGGGAAATTTTCAGTTCATTTATGGATTACTACAGTAATAGGGTATGTGGCATTGACCATTATATTATTAAATTGACAATTGTAACGTTGCATGTAAGGACAGGCAGGCAGACAGGCAGACAGACATACACATAAGTACATATGTATTTACGTATGCCTCTTCAGTGTGTCTGCTGTCAGCTAAGAGTGCAATGCGCATACGTCACTTTGTACGTTTTGTTTGCTGCACTTCACACACACACATACACACACACACATATACACTTATCTGTGTATATAGATATAAATGGGGCAATTTCATAAAAAAAATACTTACTAACTGCTCTTCACTCACACATTCAAAAATCAGATTTCAATATTTCTCCGATTTTCGTTTGCTGTTTTTGTTTGCTTTTTGACAAACTGGCCGATTGTTGTTTTTGTTTGCAGTAGAAATACGAATGAAAAGCGCACACACAATCACAGCATCAGCTGCAGCAGCGGCTGTAAACAAGAAAATAAATAAAGAGCAGGAGAGCGACGCACTCACACACCCTCATCAAAGAGCAATAGCAAACATGCAAAGTCAATGAAAAACAAACACAGAATGCATGCACGCTCTCTATCTCGCGCTCTCGCTCTCGCTCTCTTTAAGCGTTGCTCTTCACTTATGCAAGTGTCTGTGTCGTGTGAGTATCTGCGTGTTAATTGCAATGCGTCAGCTTTGATTATAACCACGAGACAACTTTGAGCCGCTGGTGCCAAGTTGTCGAATTTTGCTTTCTGTTCCGTTATTGTTATTGTTTACTTCGGCCTTCATAAAATAACATGTTGGCCTTCTGTTCAACGTAAGAACTGAAAACTTCATTTGCGCTATTTTTCTTCCGGCCTTCTTCTCGCTGGGCTCTGCTCACATGCTTGCCAGATTACTCACATACAAACATATACATACATTAATTCATATCTACAAAGCCATACACGCACACGCACATATACACACTTTTCCCTCTCTTTGCATGAAGAGCGAGCGACATTCGCTTTAATACAAACAAATGCAGTCATGTGAATGCATTTATGACCTACAATAATAATGAGGCAAGCAATGCGTGTAAGCGAGATGGCAATAGACCAGGCGTGAGACACCCACACTGATAAGAACAAAGATAAACAAAATATAAGAGAGACTCTTTGATGAAGACGTGTGTGTTGTTGTGGGGCTTTTTGAGCAAGCTTCTTCATACAACGTCTTTTTTTTTGGGCGCTTTCAAAAAATCACGCGACAACAAAATGTACGGGTTGAGTTACTTGTTTACAGCACAACTCAACAAAAGTGGGGGTGTTCAAGCGCAAAAAAAAAATATAGATATATACATATATATATGTGTCAGGGTGTGCGAATGCAGGCGAAAGAGCGGGCGTCCGCTCGCTTCCTCTCTCTTGCTGAGCAGAGGTAGACGAAACAAAACACGACAAAGCTGCTCACTTTCAATAGTATTGGTATGCAAAACTTGTTTTTGTCTACGCACGCACGAATACACGCACTCTCTCTCGCTCTCGCTCACTCTCTCTCTCCCACTGTGTCTCAGTTGTCTATCTCCGCACAAAGCTCACGTGTCAATTTCTCGGGCATTTGGAAAACTATCAGCCGGTTTTTTTTCCTGCCTATCGTTTGCTGCTCTTTTTCTTGCGTTTTTGGTTCTCTTCATCACGCTCTCACTCTCTCTATCTAGCTTTTCGTATCTCTTTTGTGTGTGTGGGGCTGACGTGTTTACTGGTTTGGGCTTTGGTTATTTTATTTTTTTGTTTTTGCTTTGCTTTGTTTCTGCTTTGTTTTTGCGCGACGTGCACGTTGCTTTGTTATTGTTGTCGCTGATGTCAGCTACACATACAAAAATACACGCACACAGATACACACACAGTCAGGAATAGGCATTCAGGCACATAAACACATACTATGTAGGCATGTGCGATATACATACGTACGTAGATGTTTGTATGTATGTAAGATGATGATATGATTGAACAGGCAAAAACAAATGTGCAATGCACGAAATGAAATTGCAAAAGTGAACGATATAAATAAATACAGCAATAAATACCAAATTTTATGATTAAACAAATAACACCCTGAAATAGAGATCAACAATTGGACAATAAATAAAGGCGTCAAATCGACAATTTGCGCATGTCGAGACAATAATACCCCTTTCAAGAATTACACCAAACATTTGTGGATTTGAAATAAATTGGTTTATTATCGATCAGTCTTCTGACTGTTGACTAGCCGCAGCACAAGCAGCTGCAATAATTGCCCCAATAATCAACAACAACAACGACGACAAATTCATATGCAATCGTCGAGGCAAGAAACAACAACTTTACACCTACTACAACGATCACAACAGGAGGCATCCACAAACTGGCTACCAGCAGCAATTGTCGTCGACGTCGTCCTCCTACTCCTCGGCCACATATCCAGAAGGTGCCCGAGGTAAAGGCAACGGGACGCAAGAGATGCGGCGTTGTCGGTTTTACAAATCGATCTTCTTGCCGTGGAGACGGCGGCAAAATGATGTTCTTATACGATCGACGCTACCAGATGTCCAACGGTGCACAGCGGCGGGTGGCCAATGGTTATGCCAGCGGTGGCAATGGGCCGGTGTCGGTGACATCGATACGGGAGAGCTGCAAATTACCCATCAATGTGGGGGGCATCAGCAGCTCGAGGATTGCAACCACTGGCGCTGGCTGGGGACTCAATGGGAGTATCGGTGGTGGTGGTGGTGGAATCACTGTGCAACATTGGCAACACATGCCATCTGAATTCACACATAATCTGCAACATCTCATCCACGACTTGAATGTGTTGCAGCAGACGATGTTGCAACAGCAAAATACCTCATCTGCATCGCTGGGAGCATGCGCTCAGTTGGAGCAGCAACGATTTGGCCACCGCATGGCAAAATGTTGCAGCAAGGCAAAAATGTTAAACAATTGAATGGCTTCACCAGCAAAACGATTACCAATGACAATGCCAAACTGAGCAGGAATACTCCACGTGCCAGCAGAGTAATCCCTGCCGAATGGCAGCAATAGCAATCTTAGCCATGTCAGCTCTCCCAGCGATAATTGACCGGTAATGGGAGCACGGGTCAAGGCCAACCAGCCGGCGAGCCCACTTGGTATATGTGCGATGTGTGGCCAGGTCAAGGTTTCGAGGAGCTGCTGTCGCCCATACGCAAAAATAACCAAAACAACCAAACTACCATCAACTGTTCTAGGCCCGTTTCGATTTGCAGCCGGCGGATGTGACATCACTCAGCTCTCAGCTCGAATGATAAGCTGTAAAGTGGCTTGCACAAAATGTGAAGCGTTTTTGCCTTACAGTTTGCCAATGCAAAAATCGAATTTGGAAAATAAAACTACAATAATAAAAATAATTACTCTGTTTCGGTTTTGTTCAATTCTAAGAATCATAATACACATAAATAAAACTGTCATTAATAAATGGAAACAAAAATTGTAAAGAATGTTTTATGGCAGATGCTCAATAGGAAATTTCGTTTCCTGCATGCGAAAATAATTAAAGTGTTGACATTGAAAATGTGTACATAGGTATGCATGAATGTGTGTATGTATGTGTACACATAGGTATGTATGTATGAGTGTATGTTTGTGTGTACATAGGTATGTATGTATGTGTGTATGTATGTGTGCACATAGGTATGTATGTAGGTATGTGTGCAGTTATGTCACTTTGAAATTGACATTTCACATTTGTTATATGTACATACATATACATAGGCATACATACATCCATCACAGACACATTGAAAATTGTGTGTGTTTTCCTACTTAATTTAAACTGAAATAAATGTTTACATATATTTGTGTATAGAGAAAGAGAGACAGAGACAGAGAGAGAGAGAGAGAGATTCTGTGAACACAAGACAACATATAGTTTCTGCAGCGATTCGGATGAAGAAACAATCCAATTCTAAAAAAAAATATATTGTTTATTTAAGCTTACACTTAACTCGAGACAAGAACTTAATGTTTGTTTAACTAGAATAAAATGAAAATTTGTCAAGTGTTCTTGTCTCGCATTGAAATAAATAAGTTTTAGAGAATTAATAACCATTTTACTGGAAAAACGCAGCAGACTAAATGTTGTATGTACAGCTGCGCTCATAATTGTAGTAGTGCGCACATATGTTTCGGAAAATGTTCAAGAAAATGATGAACATTTTATTGAAACACAGGCAATCAATACTGCAGATGAGTAAACATTACAAATTGTCATAATTTTTTTTGGTTTTGCAGAATTTGAATTTTTCTTTATGGTGAAAATGTTGGAGAGCTCTCGATTTTATCACCATAAATTGAGTCATATTTCTATGAAATGCTTTGAGAAGCAGCACTGCGATTATTTTGATCGCAACTGGTTTGTATGTAATATGTATAAGTAGATAACTTAGGGAGAGAGAGAGAGAGAGAGAGAGAGAGAGAGAGGGAGGGAGAGAGGGAGAGAGAGAGAAAGAGCGAGAATTGACGATGAATAATGAGTTTTATGGTGTCTTGTGAAATCGACATGCTTTGATACGGTTACGAATTAAAGTTAACAGTTAAGTTACGTAACAGCAAACGGCATGTTACGTCGTTACAGGCAGCTAGGCAGCTGGGCAGATGGGCAGGTGGATAGGCGAGAATCTAACATCGCTCACGTCATGTTGTCGAATAGATTAGTCACTTGACACTCCGGGCACAGTCACCGTCACCGTCACCGTCACAGACTAAGCGGCATTTGTGCTGTGCTGCTTGTCGTGTGCAGCGGCTGTTGTTGTTATTCTGGTTAACTAGCGCACCACTGATAAGCCGGCAGTTGAGTAATTTTACCACATGCCCGCAACCCCCCACCCACCTCTCCCACCAGCCTGCCAGGTACAGCCGTTAGTTACTGAAGTGCTCTCGGATTAGGATTGGGACGAAGGTCGCTGCTGTCAGAGACGACGCTGTTAAAATGGCGCCCAGCGTCAGAAAAAATGCATCCACTGGTAAATTGTATTGAGCCAACGGCATTTAAAGGTCGTACAATGACTTTATGCAGCAATAACAACAACAACAACAACAACAACAGCACGCAGCAAGGCAACCAGCACCTGCCTGCAAGCTCTTGCTCAAAAGCACCTTCTGCTAACTCTCTCGCGCGCTCTCTTAATCGCTGTCTCTGTCTCTTCAAATGAGCTTTGCAGTGTGCAATTGCATAAAGAGAGCACAAATGCTCTCGTGCATATGTTGTATTTTCGCAGTTGGCTTTATCATGTTCCAGCCACACTTCATGTTAGCAGACCAGCAGTTAAATGCGCACACACACACACACACATGCTGTACACGTTGCAAAAACCATTTAAAATACACAAAATATTCTTGACTAAAGATTGAAAACAAGTAGAACATTCAAACCAAAAGGTTTTGATTTGAGATAAAAAAGATTTTTCTATATAGATCAAAATTTGATACAATCCAATAACTCCATAAAAATGTATATGTACTTTTAATATGTGTTTTACATTTTTTTGATCTATCTATCTATCTTTTAGAAAAAGAAGATTACTTATCCTTATAGACAGAAAGTCCACCTGATCACATCTTAACTTTGTATGGTAAATGGAACCCAATTATATGTGTGATACTGTTGTCCGATGTTCTTTTCAGATCAGAACTCATCTTTTGACTGTGCAAACTTGATCTTTAACTGGACCAAAGAAAAGTTCACAATTCATATATATATATATATAAATATATACTTGATGAGGTCAAATTGAAAATAAATAGTCAACATATGGTTCACTCATCGCTGTGTCCCCATTTCTACTGCACATTAAAATCGAATTAGTTTGTTCTTCTTTTGTGGAGCAGCCTTTAATATGATTATAATAGCCAAGCCACATCTTACTTTATATATATATATATACATACATCTATATATATATATATATATGTGTGTGTGTATAATAATTAAATAATATTGCGTACATGTTTATCTCAGTGGCACATGCTTAAGTGAATTATCTGCAGTTAGTTATCTATAGCTTCTGCATCAACTTGAGGATCATCCTTCCATCCGCACACCAGGTGGCGCCATCTGTTGGCGTCAGGCACTTTCGCTTACAACAACAACAATAATAATAATAATTTAAAGTGTTTGTTCAACAATTGCTTTGTTTTCATTATGTTGCTTCTCATTTTTGTTGTGCCTTTATTTTATTAAATTATTTGTTATTTTTAGCTTGTTGTTAATTGTTTTACACAAATTTATTGGGGTTAAGGCCTTCTTGACTTGCCATCGTTGTTGTTGTTGTTTTTGTTGTTGTTATTAATATTATTTTTGGTATTTTTTTGCTTTGCATTTGTAGTCGCATTTGCTCAGCGTGCAGATATTATTCATACGTTGTATATGTATTTAGTATGGTTGGCGCTATACTTTGAAAACGTGCGAAATGCAAAGCGATTTCTCTTTTGCTCAAACTTCTGTTGTTTTTTGCTTTTGCTTTTGCTTTTTGTTTTCATTTTCAATTTTGGTCTTCATATGTATGTGCGTATTTTTACTCTATTCCCGCAAAAGTTGTAGGGTATGCTGACACGACCAATTCAAGTTCAGTTAGATGTATTCGAATTTGTAATCAAAAACTTGATTAGTTTCGAAATTAGAAATTGAATCACAAAACTTTAAATGCTGGAGTTATTATTATTATAACAGGGGAAAGTTTGCATTGCGACCTATAAGGTCTATTGTGCCCCCTTACTGAACCTACAGCTCTTCCATCAATCCCACGAATCCTGAACGAATGCAAGAATCTTTGTTGGGTTGAGGGTTTCTATGTCCTTGGGCCTCATGATATGCTGCCCTAGGATGTTGCATCTTTTCCTGGTTAAGGCGACGCATTCTGTTAGGATGTGCGTCGAGGATTCCTCCTCGTATCCGCAAAACCTGCATACATTGCTGCTGCAAATACCTAGCTTGGTTAGGTGACTTCTCGGTCTAGAGTGTCCTGTCAATAGACCTGTGAGTATTCTGAGTCTATTCTTCGCCATGGATATCAATTGCTTAAATCGCTTTTGATTATGCTGGAGTTAAATTTGATAAAATTTAAATTAAAAAAAGCTATTGGAACAGGGCATCTCGCGGTCGGTGTTGTCCGCCAGCTGCGCTTTTACCACTTATGTTTTTGTTGGTGTTGTGACAACTTTTGCATAAAGTGACATTTTCGTGTGGGCGTTGAGCAAAATCGAAAAAAATATATATATACACTATGTCAAGAAAGTGTTTTGACAAAGCAAAAATGCATATAATTTCGATTTCTTAAGCAAAAAAATGGAAATGGTAAATAAAATATAAACAATTTCCAAATGTTGTAAGCCAAAATTGTAAATTGTTAAGAGACCAGAAAGTGTTTGGATTTGAAGTAGATGCCGTTAGAAATGAACGCGTACAAACGTATATGTGTATATATTAATGTAAATTTACAATAATTATGTAAAACAATTTAACTGGCTATTCGGAATTTATTCACTAAGATATTTACATATATACATTTTTGCATGCACATTTCATATATATGGCTGTACATAAGACTATATAGTTGTTCGATTCGCATCAGGTAATGCTCCGAAATCCTCAATTATTTGGCTCAAATCGGTCTCAGCGAACTTTTTCCCATAAATAGATTGATGTACATACATCTGTGTATTTATATTTATGTACGTATGCATGCATAAGTGTACGTACTCATGTATGTATGTACATATGTGTGCAAGTGTCAGCTAAAATTTGTGATTTTGTTTTTTTGACTGCAAACAAGAATAAAGAAAAATTTGTTTTGTTCTCGCGTCCAACGCTGTTTGTTTGTTGACTTTGTCGTTGGCGACGTCGACGTCGACGCAGACGTTGACAGTGCGCCAACGTTTTTAGATATGTCTATAGAATTGTCAAGGTCATGCGAAAATTTAGCCAAGAAAGAAGAAGCGGCAGCAGCAGCAGCAGCAACACGTAAAAACAAACACAAGCTTTTTTTTCAGTACATATATACACACATAGGTTTGTATGTATGTGCGAAAGTTAAGTAACAACAAAACAAAAATAGCCATTGCAGCAAACAGCAGATGGAGAGCGAGAGAGAGAGAGGAACAGCCCAGTTGGGTTGAGCGACCCGCTTAGCAACACGTGGTCAGCCACGCCTCTTGTCCATACCCTTAGGATTGAACCCACCACACAACGCCCCACCCCTTAACCGTCTGCATTTGCTACACTAAACGACTGTCTGCGTTTGTGTCTATTTTTAGACGTATCAACGTAGACATGTACTTATATATTACTGTGTGGCTGTGTGTGTGTTTGTATATACATAAATTGCATTGTATCGCCTTGTGCCTTACGCCCACTCGCCGTTTCGATTACGCTCCCAATCACCTAATTTTCCACATACACGCACACACACATGCGAAAATTACATACATATATGCATAAAAATACAAACATAACAACAAAAAGTGCAAACAATGCAAAAGCAAAAACAAAAAACAAAAACAAGTTTTGATTGCTTCGATTATGGCATCCCCTTTGTTTCGTTGTGTTTGCTGCAGCAACGCGAATCAGAAGACTCCAAGATAAGAACAACAACAATAACAAATTGTCAAACGTGCGACTTGGCGCATTTAATTTCTGCTGCTAATACACACATACACATACATATGCATACATATAAGCTGCTAATAAACAGTAAAGAAACAGCAAATCAAAACAAATGCGGCTTAGCCTTAGCGCTTTGAGAAACACACTGAAAGCTCTTGTTTTGCATGGCTTTAACTACAGTTACTTTTAATATGTGTGTGTGTTTATGTGTTGTACACACATATGCAGGATGATTACTTACATTACATGCGATAAACGGTATTCTTCCTTCCTCTTCTGCTTTGGAATAAAACAAAAAAACGGAATCGTCGAAAATGGTACAATAAAAATTGCACCCGCAATTATCCGTTGCAACTGTATTTTTTTATTTCGATGCCACACTGTTTTCAAAACAATTTATATAGTTAGAAAATAAATATGCATTTGTGTGTGCAAACAGATTGACATGTATTACGTCAGAATGCAGTAAAACAATCAGGAATATTGAAATGGAATATAAAAATGCGAAAGTTAACTTTCAATTTAGAGCCACTATTATATAAACACATGTATGTGTTTCCTATTATAACGGTAAGCCCACTGACCGCCCCTCTAAAAAAAAAACAAGTTGAAACCCAATTAACGAAATGCATTCTAAAAGAAAAACAAACATTTTGATCATGTGATCAATAGAAAAAGACCAAGAGAGAGTGAGAGAGGGAGCGAGAGTGAGAAAATGTAGATGACATAAATAATAATTGTTTAATGCACAAACTTAGGAACAACAACATAAATATGTATGTACACACAATCACAATCACACATACATACATACATTTAAAGCTTGTTGAAGGCAAACAACCGCAGCTGCAGCGATGCCTGCGTCGACGTTGACGTCGACGTCAGTAGTTCATACTTGAGATGACCTTGAAAAGTTTAGTAACATTTCGAATTCAATATTCTGTGCCTTGCCTTGCCTTGCGTTGTGCCATTGTGTCTCCTTATGCTGGCTGGCGCACTTCTCATTGCTTTGTTGCTTTCACTGTTTTCATTTGTTTTTGGCACCTGATTGGGCCCCGCTGACGCCGCAGCTGACTGCGTTTACGTTTACCTGTTTGCAGCGACGCTCAGCTGACGCAAATAATATACACATAAGCCAAATAGTAAACGCATACAAGCAAACCAATATAATCTCTGAGAGAGCCGCAACGGGTATGTGTATTTCTAGGTTATGGTCAAGGCGACTGCGACGTACATTTGAAGGCTATCCTCACATACAGACACACACTCACGCACACACACACACATATTAACATAGACACGTATGTTTGCGTGTATGCATTCCCACTCACAATAAACCTAATTGAGATTCGCGGGCCGACGAAATTTCTGTGATAATTTTGTTGCTGCTTTCTTTTGCTGTCTTCATTTGTTTACGCATTGACGACTGCCATGTGACGCGAGGCGACGCGTCGCTCCGCGCGACAAAGCGGACCGCGAAAGAGTTTCAAATAAACAACCCAAAACACCAAAAACCAACAACTAAAAAACGTATGTTTGTACGTACAAACTGCGCAGCTAGCCTAATGCGGCTGATTAGACAGCGATAAAGGTGTGTTGAACTCTGCAAAAGCACTTAACATGCCATATATGCATATGTATGTTCTTATATACAATTTGTGTGCAAATACACATAAATATATATAAACATATGCAATAATTTACAATTAAGCATTTTCAACTGCATCCTGCAGTATATATATTACATATATTTGTTTACCATTTAATAGTTTCTATAACGTTTGTATATTATTTTTGTAAATTCAAAGGTTTGGCGGGCGCACATATCTCAACTTTAACGCGCAAATTGCCGCTGACATTTGTCTCTTGATGTCTATCGATTGCACGCTTTTCTACACAAATTTGAAAAAAAACTGGGTTTTGGCTGTGGTTGGGTTTGGAAATGGTAATTCTTCAAGTCATATTTATAATAATTATAATATTTCAGTTATAGTCAAAACAAATAATTGAAATTTGAAATCAACAATCGTTTCAGAACTTGTGAAAAATTCGGCGTTATTAAACATGGTATATCGATACATCGCTGTCACTCGCCAAAGAAACATCGTAACATCGGTATGGACAAAAATCGATATTTGTGCAGCACTAGCTGACGGTCGAATGGACTGTGACAAAGAGAGCAGAAGCAGCAGCAGCATGGAAATAGGTGCAGCCGATGTCAATGCGGATACAGACGCCCCCAAAGGCAACACAAGCGGTAAGCTCGTCCAACTTGCAGCGTGTTTTGATTAATCTATTCTTCACTCGCAGGCAGCGACAGCGAAACGGAGCCCCAGTGGCACTGGCGCTGTCAGCCGATTGAGGCCGTTCATCGGGGATTGCATCCCTTCGAGCTGGAACACTTGAGCGCTGTGCAGCCGAGCAGCAATCATAAGGTGCTCCACCGGCATCCGATACGCGAGCCAGCAAATGTGCCACCTCGCTCCCTACGCGCCACACATCGCTGGGATGCGGAGCATGTTCGTCTGCCGTGTGCGCCTGAGAGCAAATATCCAGTGGAAACCGACGATGGCACATCGGAGATCGAGTCACGCTGGGGCATGATCGAGCGCGCCCTGCTTCGTCCGATCAGCAATAGCAAACAGTTGCAGGCGGCGATCCTTTCGTACAATACAACGTACAAAGGCCAGTGGAGCTTTCGGGCGCTGCATGAGCTCTTCAACGAGGACTTGGATGAGAGTGAGTCGCGTTGCTTTTTCGAGGATCTGCTGCCGAGGATCAGTCGACTGGCCCTGCGTCTCCCGGAGCTGATCCGGGCGCCCATACCGCTGCTCAAGCAGAATCAGACAACTGCTCTAACTCTGACCCAGGAGCAAATCTCCTGCCTGCTGGCCAATGCATTCCTCTGCACATATCCGCGTCGCAACACACTCAAACGCAAATCGGAGTACAGCAATTTTCCGGACATAAATTTTAATAGGTAACCTCATTTGTGTGAGGACATGTGAGCATGTCTAATTTGTTTTCCATATATTTATGCATATATATTCAGATGTGTAATCGGTGTAATCTTCAATTTTTCGCAGGCTATATCAGTCGATTGGTGCGTCTGTGCTGGAGAAGCTGAAGTGCATTTTCCATTACTTTCGTCGCGTCTGTCCAACGGAGCGCGATGCGAGCAATGTGCCCACGGGCTGCCTCACATTTGTGCGGCTCTGCGGCAAGCCGGAGGATGAGGTTAATTGGTATTTGAGCGGTGCGCCGCTCTCGAGCATACCGATGCACATAAATTCTGGTGGCACCATCGAGGACGAAGGCATCGGCCTGCTGCAGGTGGACTTTGCCAATAAGTTTCTCGGTGGTGGCGTTCTCGGACAGGGCTGTGTGCAGGAGGAGATTCGTTTCGTTATTTGCCCGGAGCTGTTGATATCGAAACTGTTCACCGAGTGCCTGCTGCCAACGGAGGCGCTGCTGATGGTGGGCAGCGAACGTTTTAGCAACTACACCGGCTATGCATGCAGCTTTGCCTGGGCGGGCAATCATGAGGATCGGACGCCGTATGATAATTCGAGACGCCGCCACAGTGCCATTGTGGCCATTGATGCGCTCAGCTTTGGCCAGGCGCTGCAATCGCATCAGTATCGCGAGGATCTCATTTTGCGTGAACTGAACAAGGCATCCATTGGGTTCAGGCATGGCTTGGTCACACCGGCGCCGGGTGTCGCCACCGGCAACTGGGGCTGTGGAGCATTTGGCGGCGACCCGCACCTAAAAGCGCTCATCCAGATGATGGTCTGTGCGCACCATTGCCGTCCCCTGGCCTACTACACATTTGGCAATCGCCATCTGCGCGACGATCTGCATGTGCTCTGGCAGCTCTTCCGGACGCATGGCACCACCGTGCGACAACTGTACGGGGTGCTGCGGCGCTACAAGAAGGACGGCGACGGCAAGTCACTCTACGCCTTTGTGCTGGGTGAGCTGAAGAATCTGCACAAGCACAAGAAACCAGCCAAAGAACCAACAGCAATATCAACACCAACGCCAACTGCAACAACAACAACAACAACAACCACAACGACAACAGCTGCAACTGCAAATGCAACTGCAAATGCAACTGCAACAGCTGCAAGGACACAAAGTCCTGATATATTTGCAGATATCTCAGATTGTTCGCCAACCAATAGCGGTGTTCTGTTCTTCGATATTGATGTTGATGACGATGACGATGATGGTGTTGATGCCGAACAGGAGCAGGCAAATGCCATGATGTTGGCGGCCAGTTTGGAAAGTGGCAGCAGCAGCAGCAGCAGCAGCAACTCAACCACCACCAACACCACCACCAACACCAGCACCAGCATTACCACCACCAACACCACCACTACTACCACCTCCAGCAGCAGCACCAGCACCACCACCACCAGTAACAGCAATGCTGAAAATACAGTTGGAGCTGGAGCTGCTGCAAGTGGCAAGCGTCAGTTGTCGCTGCTGGAGATGCTGGATCAACACTATGATCAGGGACAGGCGAATGGCTCCAAGCGGCAGCATCAGTCCTCCAGTGGCACAGACAAATGCGGCAAGGCGCGCAAGGATTGCAAGGATGGCGATGCGAGCAACAGCCGCAATTAGTCAATATACCCCATATTCTAAGCCATATTTATATAGATTATAATCTCGCTGTTGCAAGCTGCTGCACGCTGTTGCACGCTGTTGCCGTCTCTTTCGCTGCTGTACGATTGCAAATTTGTCTCGCTCGTTTTGTTGTCGCCACAAGCAGTGCAACTATTTATTTATATTTATATATATATATATATAACTGTTTAGCTTTTATCTTACTTTGCACCTATATATATATATATATATATACATATAATCGTAGTTATTTATGTAGATTGTGTTTAAGAGTAGGCTTACATGTACCATGTACTTCGTGTGCATGTCGGACACAGTTCTAATTGAAACAGATAACATTACTTATAAAAGGACAGCTGTTCACTAGCTTCAGCTAGAACAAGCGATTCTAGATTATATAATCGAAGAAAGTTATAGCAACAATTTGCATGTGGAGCAAGCAGATCTTGATTGTTAATCTCAATCTATGAAAAATAACAACAGCAACAACAAAATATAATTAGTTAGCTCTTAGAGTTGCACACACACACACCCACACACACACACACACACACACACATCTGCTCATCAGATATTGAGTTCAGAACAACTATAATCCAAATATATTAACTAATGTAGACATTTACAATATCATTTTTTGTTGACAGTCCCCTTTAAAATGGTCGCAAATCTTTTATTTATATATTTTATATTGTTTAAATTTGTAATTTTAAAGTTCAGTTCAGTTATACGCCCAGTCAAGAAGTTCAATTTTGTCATGGCTGTTCTACAAAAGCATTTTCCAAGATCTGTACTTTAGTTATCAATTATCTCTCGGTTGGCACCTAACTCAATTCGAGGTTCTACACAATATCAGAAGTTGAACAAGAATGCATAGGCGGAAAATAATTCTGGGCGTGTTACCTTTTAGTATAGTCTACAAAGTTGTCAAGTCCCTGTTTACGTAATAGTATTGTTAACCAAAATGTAAATCCAAATTTAGTTTAGCGAAAAACTATTATTTTTTTTTTTGGTTTTTTTTCTTAAACACAACTAGTTAAAACGGATTTCTGTGGCATAACATTTTTATTAAGCTACAATCGATGCAACAGACAAGGAAACTGCAAAAAAAACAAAAAAAAAAAACTTAATATTATTATTATTATTTATTTGATAGATAGTTGTATAGGCAATAGATAGTATTATGAGTCTATAGTAGCAGCCACACGAATTGAAGGAGCTCAGTAGTGATTACGGCGCTTATTGGAGGGGCAGTATTCGGCGTACTCCTCCCAGGTGCAGCCCGTCTTTGTGCAACACTCGTTGGTAATTGAGGGCGCACCCGTCCGTCTGCTCCGCAATAGCATGTTGGCAACATTCACATGCAGCCAGGTGGAGCCAGCCGCACCAATGCTGGACGCTGTGGATGGTTGAAGCACTTAGACGGGTCTGCTCCATCAATGTGGAGGTGAAGCTAACTGGGCTACTCACGATTGTCCAAGGTACGCTTGGTAAAGTTCTCATCCCCGATCCCGATCCCGTTGCCGTTGCCGTTGCCGCTCCGCTTATTATTGCGTCGCGTCAGCCTGTAAATGTCCTTCTCGCAGGCCCAATAGAGCTGACGGACCAGTTTGTCCCGGCATCGGGAATGCGCCTCCCGATGCCAAACGTTCTCCCAGTCTGACTGTGAACTGTGCAAAATGATTAGATCAACTTCACATACATATCCTATTATCATATCTACACATTATTGACTAGCATATATACAATTTATGAGATATCACACTCATATATATATATATATATATATATATATATATATATATATATTATGAACTATTTCATATAATATCTATATAATATAGTTGATTTTCCAGTTATTATTTTTGTATTGTAAATGAAAATACGCCGATTTTTGAAATAGTTGATCGTATTAATAAAGTCACTGGTTTGTCCTGAACTTATTAATCATATAAAATAAATATATAAAATGAATATATATAAATATATATAAAATGGAACGATAGAGATAAGTATGAAAATATGAATACACAGTACGAAATCGTTGAATTTAGGCTATGTTTGGATTTAGTTTCGTATTTTCTTCGCTCGAATTTAGTCTATTTGATTGATTAACTTAGTGATTGTCTAACAATAGATCCGATTCATATTCGATTATATACAATTTTCAGATCTCTTATTTTAAGACATATGTAATCGCAAAATAGTTATATACAAATCGATGCTCAACGCATCTCAAGTTTACTGTATTATATATATACGCATGTATTATAAATATGTACCCTATCTATATATAAATATATTGAAATATTCCCAAATATAGGCACTATATGCTTGCAGTTTTCTTATATATACACCATCAGAAAAATGTGTGTATAATAGTGAGGTTAAAGTGAGAAAAGAACGTGACGTTCGCATTCATCGAAATGGATCTAATATAGCTTAGCCTTAAGGGATGTAATTAAGAAATCCGTATTTAAATGAAGTATTACTTAAGTCAAGTCGTCTTGTCAACGTTTGCGTAAAAAGAAACCAAAATCAAACAAGTAAGAATGCTATATTCGAGTGAGATCGACTACGATATACCCTGAACCCAGTTGTTAAATATATTCTAGTTTTATTGGCAAATTTATCAGGTGATGATTCTTATCCGATCTTGATGAAATTTGGACAGTTGATGGATAACATACCTTTGCATATTGTGTATTAATTAGAAGATTCTGCCTTTAAAATTGTGGTATTTATTGCTAGTGGAAATCGATAAGTATCGATATTTGAGAAACGGAGGCAGTTATTGATAAAATAAGGCAAATTTGATCTGCGCCGGGTATACGAGAATCTTGATTCCAAATTTGATGCGCGTGTTCATGCACAGACGGACATGGCTATATCCACTCGGCTATTGACCCTGATCAAGAAGATGCTTCCTTCTGTCTGTTACACACACACCCACTTTACCCATTTTGAATGGGTTCAGGGTATATCAACGAGATGCTATCATGTCACAATCACAACTATTACTATTATTTTTCATAAATCAAATGCATATCAACTAAACGAAAGTGGAAAAATCAAACTTATCTGGCACCAATAAATAATGATGTAGTTTCAAGAAGTACAAATTTTGAGCTGCGGGGAAATAGAAAATGTGGTATCGAGTCGTGTGGCAACCACTGACTTACCGCTCGCGAAAGAGCAGCTCGAGTCCTTCCTCGGTGTGCTGCAGGGCATTCGGCGTCTGCAGAAGCTGTAGAGTTAGGATTAAAACAGCGGCGCGTAGAAGCCAGTTGCGGGGCCTTGCAACTGTTTCTCCCTCGAGGTGGCTCATTCCTTAGTTTTGTGTTTTTTTTTTCTTCGGGTTTTTGCGTTGTGCTTAGCTGGGCTGGGCTGTCTTGGGATTGTGGCTTATGTTGTGGCTCGCACGGTGGACACTGGGCGACTGAGCGGCTTGCTGGCTGCGCTCAACGGTTTTGAAATATAACCGAGTCGGCCAACTGGCGGCGGTCTCTGCATAATTAAACGAGACGCCCTTTTCTGCTGCGCTTTATTTGAACTAATGAGTTGAGCATGAGCCGCACAAGCGGTCAAATTGCGCCCACTCATATGCAAGTTGGGTTAACCCAGTCCGGCTAATGAGGAGCAACGGCAACATGGCTAGTCGTATGACGCTTATTGGCTTGTTTATTTGCGGCACACCCCCCACCAAGCAAGCACAAATTGGACACGAACCGGACGATCTCATTGTGGCTTCGAACTCAAGCAGGATGCTTCTGCTGTTCACCTGTCTGCCTATCTGCCTATCTGCCTGTCCGCCCGTCCGCCTGTCTGCCTGCCTGCCTGCCTGCCTGCTTGCCTGCTGCTGATAAACAAACAACATAAAATTGACCACGTTACGATTATTTTTGTTTTGTATCGTTAAATCTGGCAGGCCACACAGTCCAGCAGCATCAGCAGCAGCAGCAGCAGCAGCGAAAAGGACACTTGCCTTCCTGGCCGCCCTCCCCAAACACCTCTTTTTGGCGTGTGCTGAGCTATTCATTAGCAAATACGCATAAATTGTGCAGCAGCCACAGTGCAACAAGTTGCCCCAAAAGACGTATCCCCATCTAACTTTGATAACTCTATACTTCTATAGCGGTCTCTTCCTTTTGCACATTCAACTGATTTTCGGTATTAAAGTTTACAAAAATTGAAGATTTTCTAACTTAGAAACTAATTAAAATGAAAATTAAATTAAAATTTTAAGATCCATTGACAATTTAGTTTAGTTCCTGATCGTAAAAATAGTCACCTGATAAATGTTTTGGTTCACATAAGAAATTCATTTTTACAGGTCTTATTCAAAAATATTTTATTATTATTGCAAATTGCGCTAAAAAAATAATGAATAATTCTATTTTGAATAAAGGTTTTCGTCATCAGTTGAATATTTTGAACTTGGCACATTGAACATTTGGAATATTGGCTGAAAATGTTGCTTTAGCTAAACTTTATTTTTATTGAATTTGCCGTTTTCCATTTTCCATGTTTTTCAGTCACGGTTCGGCGTCGTATGGTCAAGTGGAGCGGTTCATTCTCAGGTTTGCTCCACACACTTATTGCAATTGCTTAGCTAAATAATGTCGCTGTTTACACACGTTGCCAATTTATGTGGCTAAAATCAGCTCAGCGCAGCTCGGTTGCCAAGTGGAAAGCTGTTTTGGTGTTGCCACAGTTGCTGGCTCAGTGCTGCATTGGCACCTCTTCAGGTTAGAACAACGTAAATAAAGTAAGCTATATCTTTTGTTAAACAATAAAAACGAGAGCTAATTTAGCACAGCTGTTAAATATATTATAAATATTAAAGTTTTCCTTTAATGCCACTCAAATGTGGGACCAAATCAAGTTGACTAAAGTTGTGGAACAGTACGTTTAAGGCAGAAGGTGCTTCCCGGTTCCTTCATACCGAACCCATAAGGTAATCAGCAAACAACAGTCTGTCCATGGCTGATGGAGACTAAGTTTCGCATATAACTCCCAATTGAGTATGTACATAACTCGGCATATTGATCACATGACAGGGCACAACCATATAATGGGAAATTTGGCAACAAAAAAAGAAAAGACTTGAGAATTCAAATGCGAATGAGAAACAAAATTGTGCAACTTCATTAATCCAAATTACTTCGCATTGAATTAAAGTTACTTGATGCTAGTTTCAATCAAAAATACAAAATTAGAAACTTAGAAACCAATCGCCTTGACTATGAAGACTCCTCTGCAGTCTGCAACTTGCGCACTGTCTCGTACAGGCGCAGCGCCGGACCAAGCAAATGAGTAAAATGTTGCATGATAATTTCCAACGTGAGCAACATCAAAGCTTCCCCGTCAATTTCGTGCTGTTTGAAGAGTTGGGCATGGTCCGGATGCAAATTATTGATGTAGGCGAATACCTGGTCAGTACTCCATGTTTTCACAGCCGTTGGCATTGCCAAATCAGTCGGCTGCTCCTGCTTCACCTGCTTCACCTGCTTCTCCTGCTTCTCCTGCTTCACCTGCTGCTCCTGCTTCACCTGCTTCACCTGCTTCTCCTGCTTCACCTGCTTCTCCTGCTTCTCCTGCTTCACCTGCTGCTCCTGCTGCTCCTGCTTCACCTGCTGCTCCTGCTGCTCCGGCTGCTCCTGCTGATTCTCCTTGTTCTCCGTTGAGACAGCGGATGCAGGACGCTCAGTCTTCGTCAATGGGGTCTTTGTGCATATTGAGCACCTCCATTTTCCGATAGATGCGCGCCTCGGCACAGCGCCAATGTCCCCTGTAAAACAAAAAAACAAAAAACGCACAATTTTAGTTGAAACACACATACTACTACATATTTATGCAAACCATTTTCAAATTGGTTTTTTTTGCTACTCACATTTTCTGCCGCAAGCACTGCATGCGACTAAGGGAGTTTTCCAATCGGCGCGCGCTTTGCGCGCTGTTGCCTTCACGCCTGCGCTTTTTTTTTCCATATTTCCTGGTGTTTTTTTTGTCATTGCGAAGTTTTATGTATATATGGAAAAGCGTTTTCTCTTTGAATAAATTGACAACGACGAATTCAATCGATAACAAGCAAAGCTGTCAAATTCACCAATGCAACTCACGCAGAAATATATCGATAATCGTAAATATATTTACAAAAAATATAAATATTTAGTTAGTTTATGCACAATTTACACCTAATGTGCAATTGGCATTTGCATCCTTTTGCATTTACTACACACAAAAAGTGTTAAGTATCCAGAAAAGTTACGACGTTTTTGCACATCACTAGATGTGTTCGTGATTATATTGTATGCGCATGTATAACGGCAAATGTTGGTAAGGCGTCCGGCGTCGGCGCCTAACAGCGGCAGACGGTTGGAAATAACTGCGAACGTGCTGAGGATGGATAACGGCGACCGGCGACCGTCGCGACACCAGCTGCCAGCAAATCGCCACCAGCAAAAACGGCAGTTGTCAATATAAACATGGCTGGCTTGCGTGGACCAGCTATCAGCATCTCAGAGCGTCACATGTTCATACTCGAGCATTCTCCGTATGTATAAGAATTTATTTAATATTTTTTTGTATATCAATATGCAAATTTGTTTTACAGTGTGTGCAATTTAAACGGCTGACAAGGGACAGTATCTCCACTGTGATCGCTTTGGATGATCGTGGCATTATTGTGAGCATGTAAGTTAAGAACATTTGTTTCTAAATTTCCAAATACCCTAACGGACTGCAAATACCCTAACGGATTGCAAATACCCTAACGGACACCACCACTGGCCTAAATATAACCAATATACTGTCACAATTCGCAGGGCTTACTGGAGAATTTGGAGCATTTGAAAAAACACTGCCGGAAACCGATGCAGTTTCTACGACATAACACAGCCTAGTTCAGCTGCTCATTGTCACGGACCTCAAGCGGGCCTCATGCAGGATATCTTCAACTTCGTGAAAGTTAACAGGGACGTCCAATCCGCAGATCATGTATAGCCGGAGAGCAAACTCATCGTATGTCATATATTTAGTTCCTGCTTATCTCATTTTTTGCTCCATCTTTAAATTCAGAAATGCAAAACTAACTTGCACCAGTTTTGGAGTGTGGAGTCCAGTTTTTGTGAGCCAAAAGTTAAAAGATGAAATCTGTTAAGAAGCCAGAACTAATTGTGTGGCAGAATACATATTTATGTGTATGGTTTACCTGCCACCATTCACACCTTTCGAATTGATCAATCAAACAAACCAAGGAATAGTTATGCAAATATTTGTTGAATTTATTTCCATCCATATGCATTTTGTAAATACATGTAGTTTAATTAACACATGAATTAAATTTGTGGTATAAACATTCATATTCAAATATAATAATTTAGCTTTCATTTTTGGTTGTTAGTTATTTTGCTAGCCATGCAAATCGCATTCCAAGTACAATTTTTGTATATTCCTTTGATTTGCTGTATTTGGTTTGGTTTTTGACTTAGCATTGCACTGGTGCGACTGCTAAATATCTTATATATATAATACGTAAAGTTAATGGAGTTTCAGATTATCATAAAAAAACAACAAAAAAATTTTGTATTTAAAATATTTTACAATCAATTTCTTCGATCAGAATTGTTCACTTACATTCATTGGATTTTGCAACACACTTTTAACAATCGAATTTCGAATTAATCAACGACAACATTTATCATTTATCATAATTCGCTTCCATTCTGTAAATCACATAACACCCCCTCATCTCAAATATACACACAATATATAATTGGTTGATACATATATATATATATGTTCGTATAGTTTAAACTAGTCTAGAGACACACAGAATTTTTGAACTAACATTTTTGGGTAGCTTTATTTGAATCCATTTTGAATGACTTTTCAATGGATTTTGAAACGCTGTTATTGAATATATCATAATTACATAATTACATAATATAATGGGAAATTTGGCAACAAAAAAAGAAAAGACTTGAGAATTCAAATGCGAATGAGAAACAAAATTGTGCAACTTCATTAATCCAAATTACTTCGCATTGAATTAAAGTTACTTGATGCTAGTTTCAATCAAAAATACAAAATTAGAAACTTAGAAACCAATCGCCTTGACTATGAAGACTCCTCTGCAGTCTGCAACTTGCGCACTGTCTCGTACAGGCGCAGCGCCGGACCAAGCAAATGAGTAAAATGTTGCATGATAATTTCCAACGTGAGCAACATCAAAGCTTCCCCGTCAATTTCGTGCTGTTTGAAGAGTTGGGCATGGTCCGGATGCAAATTATTGATGTAGGCGAATACCTGGTCAGTACTCCAGGCTTTCACCGCCGTTGGCATTGCCAAATCAGTCGGCTGCTCCTGCTTCACCTGCTTCTCCTGCTTCACCTGCTTCTCCTGCTTCTCCTGCTGCTCCTGCTGCTCCGGCTGCTCCTGCTGATTCTCCTTGTTCTCCGTTGAGACAGCGGATGCAGGACGCTCAGTCTTCGTCAATGGGGTCTTTGTGCATTTTGGGCACCTCCATTTTCCGATAGATGCGCGCCTCGCCAAAGCGCCATAACCTGTAAAACAAAAAAACAAAAAACGCACAATTTTAGTTGAAACACACATACTACTACATATTTATGCAAACCATTTTCAAATTGGTTTTTTTTGCTACTCACATTTTCTGTTGCAAGTACTGCATTCGACTAAGGGACTTTTCCAGCCGGCGCGCGCTTTGCGCGCTGTTGCCTTCACGCCTGCGCTTTTTTTTTCCATATTTCCTGGTGTTTTTTTTGGCATTGCGAAGTTTTATGTATATATGGAAAAGCGTTTTCTCTTTGAATAAATCGATAACGACGAATTCTATCGATAACAAGCAAAGCTGTCAAATTCACCAATGCAACTCACGCAGAAATATATCGATAATCGTAAATATATTCACAAAAAATATAAATATTTAGTTAGTTTATGCACAATTTACACCTAATGTGCAATTGGCATTTGCATCCTTTTGCATTTACTACACACAAAAAGTGTTAAGTATCCAGAAAAGTTACGACGTTTTTGCACATCACTAGATGTGTTCGTGATTATATTGTATGCGCATGTATAACGGCAAATGTTGGTAAGGCGTCCGGCGTCGGCGCCTAACAGCGGCAGACGGTTGGAAATAACTGCGAACGTGCTGAGGATGGATAACGGCGACCGGCGACCGTCGCGACACCAGCTGCCAGCAAATTGCCACCAGCAAAAACGGCAGTTGTCAATATAAACATGGCTGGCTTGCGTGGACCAGCTATCAGCATCTCAGAGCGTCACATGTTCATACTCGAGCATTCTCCGTATGTATAAGAATTTATTTAATATTTTTTTGTATATCAATATGCAAATTTGTTTTACAGTGTGTGCAATTTAAACGGCTGACAAGGGACAGTATCTCCACTGTGATCGCTTTGGATGATCGTGGCATTATTGTGAGCATGTAAGTTAAGAACATTTGTTTCTAAATTTCCAAATACCCTAACGGACTGCAAATACCCTAACGGATTGCAAATACCCTAACGGACACCACCACTGGCCTAAATATAACCAATATACTGTCACAATTCGCAGGGCTTACTGGAGAATTTGGAGCATTTGAAAAAACACTGCCGGAAACCGATGCAGTTTCTACGACATAACACAGCCTAGTTCAGCTGCTCATTGTCACGGACCTCAAGCGGGCCTCATGCAGGATATCTTCAACTTCGTGAAAGTTAACAGGGACGTCCAATCCGCAGATCATGTATAGCCGGAGAGCAAACTCATCGTATGTCATATATTTAGTTCCTGCTTATCTCATTTTTTGCTCCATCTTTAAATTCAGAAATGCAAAACTAACTTGCACCAGTTTTGGAGTGTGGAGTCCAGTTTTTGTGAGCCAAATGTTAAAAGATGAAATCTGTTAAGAAGCCAGAACTAATTGTGTGGCAGAATACATATTTATGTGTATGGTTTACCTGCCACCATTCACACCTTTCGAATTGATCAATCAAACAAACCAAGGAATAGTTATGCAAATATTTGTTGAATTTATTTCCATCCATATGCATTTTGTAAATACATGTAGTTTAATTAACACATGAATTAAATTTGTGGTATAAACATTCATATTCAAATATAATAATTTAGCTTTCATTTTTGGTTGTTAGTTATTTTGCTAGCCATGCAAATCGCATTCCAAGTACAATTTTTGTATATTCCTTTGATTTGCTGTATTTGGTTTGGTTTTTGACTTAGCATTGCACTGGTGCGACTGCTAAATATCTTATATATATAATACGTAAAGTTAATGGAGTTTCAGATTATCATAAAAAAAACAACAAAAAAATATTGTATTTAAAATATTTTACAATCAATTTCTTCGATCAGAATTGTTCACTTACAGTTAGTGGCTAATTATAAATATATGTTTTGGTTAAGCCTTAGGGCCTTTTCTAAAATATTTCAGTTCGAATTTGTTTATTGTTGGTTTGCAAATGTCTCAATTCAAATATTGTTCAATTCCACAACTGTGCTAGGAATGCAGTAGGTTACATATGCAAATATAAATATAAATATGCCATTCGCAGACAATATCCACATGTTGTATTCTTCACTTGTGGTATTTGTTTTCCTATTTGTATTTGCATGTTGTTTGCCTTTTATATTTTTTTATTTTAGTTTTATTTTATCTTTTGTTTTTATATTTGACTTAATCTATCATTTAATTCGGCAATGCCGAAGCAACGTTAACAAACAATGACAAGAAACACCAAAAAACTAAAACCTTAGCAATAGTCAATTTAAATAGCATTTACGTAGCTATATATATATATATATATATATACATATATATTTCATTTCTTGTGATCAGATTGGAAATTGGATAGGAATTGAAATATATGTGGCAGAAAATATGTAGCTTATGAGTATACACAGAAGTGTTCTACTTGTACAGTTTCATTCGCTTCAAGAAATATTATAAAATTGATTTAATAATTGGAATTAATCAATTATGAAATTGATACTCTTGTGCTGAACCCTTGAAATAGTATTCTAGTACAATTATATTATTTAGGCTTATTTGGAAAATGTTCATTTCATTCAAGTATTTGGTTATTGCATATTTCATCTTTGTTTTCGTGAACTGTATACATTTAATCTGTAATATTTGTTGCCACCTATGTCTTATGTAATATCTTCTCTATAATGCAAATGATCTGCAATAGGCAACTAAATTCATTGGATTTTGCAACACACTTTTAACAATCGAATTTCGAATTAATCAACGACAACATTTATCATTTATCATAATTCGCTTCCATTCTGTAAATCACATAACACCCCCTCATCTCAAATATACACACAATATATAATTGGTTGATACATATATATATATATATATATATATATATGTTCGTATAGTTTAAACTAGTCTAGAGACACACAGAATTTTTGAACTAACATTTTTGGGTAGCTTTATTTGAATCCATTTTGAATGACTTTTCAATGGATTTTGAAACGCTGTTATTGAATATATCATAATTACATAATTACATAATATAATGGGAAATTTGGCAACAAAAAAAGAAAAGACTTGAGAATTCAAATGCGAATGAGAAACAAAATTGTGGAACTTCATTAATCCAAATTAGTTCGCATTGACTTAAAGTTACTTAATGCTAGTTTCAATCAAAAATACAAAATTAGAAACTTAGAAACCAATCGCCTTGACTATGAAGACTCCTCTGCAGTCTGCAACTTGCGCACTGTCTCGTACAGGCGCAGCGCCGGACCAAGCAAATGAGTAAAATGTTGCATGATAATTTCCAACGTGAGCAACATCAAAGCTTCCCCGTCAATTTCGTGCTGTTTGAAGAGTTGGGCATGGTCCGGATGCAAATTATTGATGTAGGCGAATACCTGGTCAGTACTCCAGGCTTTCACCGCCGTTGGCATTGCCAAATCAGTCGGCTGCTCCTGCTTCACCTGCTTCTCCTGCTTCACCTGTTTCTCCTGCTTCTCCTGCTTCTCCTGCTTCTCCTGCTGCTCCTGCTGCTCCTGCTGCTCCGGCTGCTCCTGCTGATTCTCCTTGTTCTCCGTTGAGACAGCGGATGCAGGACGCTGAGTCTTCGTCAATGGGGTCTTTGTGCATTTTGGGCACCTCCATTTTCCGATAGATGCGCGCCTCGCCAAAGCGCCAAAACCTGTAAAACAAAAAAACAAAAAACGCACAATTTTAGTTGAAACACACATACTACTACATATTTATGCAAACCATTTTCAAATTGGTTTTTTTTGCTACTCACATTTTCTGCCGCAAGCACTGCATTCGACAAAGGGACTTTTCCAGTCGGCGCGCGCTTTGCGCGCTGTTGCCTTCACGCCTGCGCTTTTTTTTTCCATATTTCCTGGTGTTTTTTTTGGCATTGCGAAGTTTTATGTATATATGGAAAAGCGTTTTCTCTTTGAATAAATCGACGACGAATTCTATCGATAACAAACAAAGCTGTCAAATTCACCAATGCAACTCACGCCGAAATATATCGATAATCGTAAATATATTCACCAAAAATATAAATATTTAGTTAGTTTATGCACAATTTACACCAAATGTGCAATTGGCATTTGCATCCTTTTGCATTTACTACACACAAAAAGTGTTAAATATCCAGAAAAGTTACGACGTTTTTGCACATCACTAGATGTGTTCGTGATTATATTGTATGCGCATGTATAACGGCAAATGTTGGTAAGGCGTCCGGCGTCGGCGCCTAACAGCGGCAGACGGTTGGAAATAACTGCGAACGTGCTGAGGATGGATAACGGCGACCGGCGACCGTCGCGACACCAGCTGCCAGCAAATTGCCACCAGCAAAAACGGCAGTTGTCAATATAAACATGGCTGGCTTGCGTGGACCAGCTATCAGCATCTCAGAGCGTCACATGTTCATACTCGAGCATTCTCCGTATGTATAAGAAGAAAAACGTTGGCCTATTTTTTTGTATATCAATATGCAAATTTGTTTTACAGTGTGTGCAATTTAAACGGCTGACAAGGGACAGTATCTCCACTGTGATCGCTTTGGATGATCGTGGCATTATTGTGAGCATGTAAGTTAAGAACATTTGTTTCTAAATTTCCAAATACCCTAACGGACTGCAAATACCCTAACGGATTGCAAATACCCTAACGGACACCACCACTGGCCTAAATATAACCAATATACTGTCACAATTCGCAGGGCTTACTGGAGAATTTGGAGCATTTGAAAAAACACTGCCGGAAACCGATGCAGTTTCTACGACATAACACAGCCTAGTTCAGCTGCTCATTGTCACGGACCTCAAGCGGGCCTCATGCAGGATATCTTCAACTTCGTGAAAGTTAACAGGGACGTCCAATCCGCAGATCATGTATAGCCGGAGAGCAAACTCATCGTATGTCATATATTTAGTTCCTGCTTATCTCATTTTTTGCTCCATCTTTAAATTCAGAAATGCAAAACTAACTTGCACCAGTTTTGGAGTGTGGAGTCCAGTTTTTGTGAGCCAAATGTTAAAAGATGAAATCTGTTAAGAAGCCAGAACTAATTGTGTGGCAGAATACATATTTATGTGTATGGTTTACCTGCCACCATTCACACCTTTCGAATTGATCAATCAAACAAACCAAGGAATAGTTATGCAAATATTTGTTGAATTTATTTCCATCCATATGCATTTTGTAAATACATGTAGTTTAATTAACACATGAATTAAATTTGTGGTATAAACATTCATATTCAAATATAATAATTTAGCTTTCATTTTTGGTTGTTAGTTATTTTGCTAGCCATGCAAATCGCATTCCAAGTACAATTTTTGTATATTCCTTTGATTTGCTGTATTTGGTTTGGTTTTTGACTTAGCATTGCACTGGTGCGACTGCTAAATATCTTATATATATAATACGTAAAGTTAATGGAGTTTCAGATTATCATAAAAAAAACAACAAAAAAATATTGTATTTAAAATATTTTACAATCAATTTCTTCGATCAGAATTGTTCACTTACAGTTAGTGGCTAATTATAAATATATGTTTTGGTTAAGCCTTAGGGCCTTTTCTAAAATATTTCAATTCGAATTTGTTTATTGTTGGTTTGCAAATGTCTCAATTCAAATATTGTTCAATTCCACAACTGTGCTAGGAATGCAGTAGGTTACATATGCAAATATAAATATAAATATGCCATTCGCAGACAATATCCACATGTTGTATTCTTCACTTGTGGTATTTGTTTTCCTATTTGTATTTGCATGTTGTTTGCCTTTTATATTTTTTTATTTTAGTTTTATTTTATCTTTTGTTTTTATATTTGACTTAATCTATCATTTAATTCGGCAATGCCGAAGCAACGTTAACAAACAATGACAAGAAACACCAAAAAACTAAAACCTTATGCAATAGTCAATTTAAATAGCATTTACGTAGCTATATATATATATATATATATACATATATATATATATATATATATATGTATATGTATATATATATATGTATTTGTGCACTTTGCCTATTTAATGGTATTGCTATTCTCTGTTCTTATCAATTTTAATAAAACGATTCAACACTTTTTAACAATATGGTATTTCTAGGTTTAATTCAGCTAGGAGGAATCTGGAAATCTGGAATCTGGTTACATAAATCTGGACTGACGTTGCCTATGAGAACCTCGATAAGGCAAATTCCCAAGCAACAACTAACGATTTGTAAGAATTATTTATTGAAGCACTCAAAAGTAAGTTAATTTTTTGTGATCAGATTGGAAATTGGACAGGAATTGAAATATATGTGGCAGAAAATATGTAGCTTATGAGTATACACAGAAGTGTTCTACTTGTACAGTTTCATTCGCTTCAAATTCAGAAAAGAAAAAAGAATTTAGTTTAAAACCAATAGATAACCAAAAAATATTATAAAATTGATTTAATAATTGGAATTAATCAATTATGAAATTGATACTCTTGTGCTGAACCCTTGAAATAGTATTCTAGTACAATTATATTATTTAGGCTTATTTGGAAAATGTTCATTTCATTCAAGTATTTGGTTATTGCATATTTCATCTTTGTTTTCGTGAACTGTATACATTTAATCTGTAATATTTGTTGCCACCTATGTCTTATGTAATATCTTCTCTATAATGCAAATGATCTGCAATAGGCAACTAAATTCATTGGATTTTGCAACACACTTTTAACAATCGAATTTCGAATTAATCAACGACAACATTTATCATTTATCATAATTCGCTTCCATTCTGTAAATCACATAACACCCCCTCATCTCAAATATACACACAATATATAATTGGTTGATACATATATATATATATATATATATATATGTTCGTATAGTTTAAACTAGTCTAGAGACACACAGAATTTTGAACTAACATTTTTGGTTAGCTTTATTTGAATCCATTTTGAATGACTTTTCAATGGATTTTGAAACGCTGTTATTGAATATATCATAATTACATAATTACATAATTACATAATTACATAATTAATTTCAATTTGCATACATTGGAGTAATTCTTATGAAAATGTAATTGAGACAATTGAATTGTATCAACTTAATGCGACACTTTTCTAGTCTATATTTTGTATTTGTTTTGGTTTGGACACACATCATCATTCAAATAGATGTACGTATGTATGTATGTGTGTATGTAGTTAGTTGTCGTCTGCTTTAACCTGGAATCATCGTATTCCAATGGCATATTTGCATTCTCATAGTTCTAGACACATTAATATAATTGCATTGATCTAATTATCTGATCTCACAAACAATCCCAATCACAAACAGGCAAGCCAAAGTTTTTTGTTTTTTTTTTTTGGTTTTTTGGTTTTTTGTAATTTAAATGAAAAAAAAAACAGAAGTGAAATAAATTAGAGCTTATGATAATAACTAGATATGGCAAGGATATTGGACTTAATCTGCTGAGTTGTGGCTTTAATGCTTATTCAGCAAAAGAGTTGCAAAAGTCGCACAATTTTTGATAACAAAAAATGCACTTTGAAATTAATCGAATCAGATCAAATCCATTAGCATGGATACATCAAATATGAGAAGTTAAGTTTAAGATATATACTTAACTGAATAGAGGATGCCAATACTGTTGGATTTCGAAAATGTTGTACTCAGTTTACAATGAAATTCGAAACAGAGTTCATCAGAAATTATTGTTAAAAGTCACAAAAAAAAAACCAAGAAAATTGTTTTTATAAACAAAATACAAATTGTTATTTGTGCTATTAATTAAATATATATATTTTTGTATCTACATTTTTGCCTAATGTGGAAATTCTGTTCCCGATGTTGTTGTTGAAAAGTTTCAATAGCGCTGAGCTCAAAAGGAATCATTTTTTGTAATACTACTTTTAATAGGACTGCTGATTTGAGTATTTGTGGTTCCATAAACAGGTTTACCACATATTTAACTATTTTCAACACCAAATGTGCGTGTGTGTGTGTGTGTGTAAGTGTGTGTAAGTGTGTGTGAAATAGTCTGTTATATTCGCATTATATAGGTGCATTAATTTTAGTTAAAACTCTGTAATCGCATATAGAGCTCGTAATTTACACAAATATGCCATATATATATAATATAATCCAGATCTAAAAACTGCAAACTGAAAGAGAGAGACAAACAGAAAGAAAGAACAGAGAGAGAGAGAGAGAGAGTGAGAGAGTTAAAATTGGAGATTGAGGTTATGCAACTGACCAGCTTAGAGCATTTCAATGTTGGACGTGCCGTTGCCGGTTGCAGTTCTTGTGGTCTTTGTCATCTGCTGGTTTGTCACAATTGGGGGCGGACTGCCACACCACACCACCTGCAACGTTCAGAGAGCAAGAGAGAGAGAGAGAGAGAGAACATGTTGTCATGGTCTTATGCATATGCACAAGGAATGCTCACCTTGCGGAATGCCTTGCGAAAGTTGTCGGATAGAAAGGCGTAGAGTATGGGATTGATGCAGGAGTTTGTGTAGGCCAGCACATGGGATATTATTTGTATGATAACCGTTAGATGTGAGCCCCCATACAAATTGAGCGCCTTCAGCACCAGTATAACCTGCAACATATAATCAACATATATTTTAGTTATCGACAATTTGTGCATATCACTTCAGTTTCAGTTTCAGTTTCAGTTGCAGTTGCAGTTGCAGTATCAGTCGCCACTTCGCTTCACTTGCTCTGCGATTCGCAATTTGTGGTTGCCCATTGTCCATTGGGTTGGCAATTTCTATGGGTATTGATTTTATGCAAAAGCATTTCGCAAATAAGTCCGTATGTCGACTAACTGTAAGACACTCGACCAAATAAATTGCAACTGTTTACTAAGCGGAAATGTCAATTTGCTGTCTAATGACGTCCGCAATTACACATACATATGTATGTCTGCGTGTTTGAGCAGTATGTTTGAGTGTGTGTTTGAGTGTATTCATTATTTATTCAGTTCTAGTCACCATCGGCATCTATTTGCACACCAGCTCAAACTGCAGCAACAGCTGCCAGTGATTTAACTTTGCAAGTACCTCAAAGCTTAAATTAAAGTTTATTTTTTTTTGATAAGAATTTAATGTTATGATAGGTAAGTAATTAACTTAATATAAATTATTTAAAAATTAAAAATATAAATAATTAAAATATAAATGAAATTAAAAAGTAAAATTAAAAATATAAATAAATAAAATAACAATAATAATTAAATAAAATTACAAAGTAAAATTAAGAATATAAATAAATAAAATAACAATAATAATTAAATGAAATTAAAAAGTAAAATTAAAAATATAAATTATTAAAATAACAATAAAATATAAATGAAATTAAAAATTTAAATTAAAAATATAAATAAATAAAATAACATTAATTGTTCAAACATGAACACCCTATAATAAGATATGTAATAAGAAAAACCATTGTAAGCCATAATGTTAATAATCAAATGATAACGCCGACTCTCGGCCTGCCCTTGGCAGAATGTTCAAAAATGAACACCCTATATTTATTTATATATATATCACATGTACTAGCTGATGCCTGACACATGCAGGCCAGCCTTACTCATCGCAGTACTTGCTACTGAAGTGGAATGTACAACTACCGTTATTGCTGCCTGATGCTCTGACTAGCTGATGCCTGACACATGCAGGCCAGCCTTACTCATCGCAGTACTTGCTACTGAAGTGGAATGTACAACTACCGTTATTGCTGCCTGACGCTCTGACTAGCTGATGCCTGACCCATGCAGGCCAGCCTTGTTCATCGCAGTACATGCTGCTGAAGTTCGATGCGCAACTACCGTTATTGCTGGCGACGGGTTGCCGGCAGCTCGAGGCGCGACGATCGCCGCGATCGCCGCGATCATCGACAGGCCCCGATCCAGCTGCCTTCATCGACGGTCGCGCGAGCCAGCTGCCTTCATCGACAGGCCCCGATCCAGCTGCCTTCATCGACGGTCGCGCGAGCCAGCTGCCTTCATCGACAGGCCCCGATCCAATGCATTTTACCTACATTTAGACTAAGCATTTTTGTATAAATAAAGAGCCTGCTCATCAGAGCAGTTCAGTTCGATCTTACAAGTCGACTCGGTTCGTTGTGAACATTAATAATTAAATAAAATTAAAAAGTAAAATTAAAAATCTATATAAATAAAATGAAGGACATAATAAATTGCAAAATGGTTAACATATTTGGCAAGAGTTGGGGAAACCCAGAAAAAACTCTGACACTGAGACTGACTGAGAGAGAAAGTGATAAGTGATAAGTGAAAGTGAGAAAATAAAGAAAAATATATAACTAAAGCAAAATGAGTAAAATGAGTGATGCTCGTTGACTTTCCACACACAGATTTAATTACCAAGTGAATTGAATTCGATCTAACATAAATAAATAAATAAATATTTGACAATTTGTTTAATTTATGGATTTTGTTACTTTCAGCTCGGTGTCGTTTGATAAATGTAAAATAATTTATATCTCATGCCTGCGACTGCACATGACAATTTTGAATGGAAAATGAGTTGGGTTCTCGGGATGAATGACGACAATTTGAACATGTCGGCTGAAAAAGCAATGGTAAATTATGCATGTTGAGCAATACTTACGTGGATGGGCAGCCAACAGATTGCAAATGCCAAAACCACAACAACAACCATGCGGGTAACGCGTCGCTTGCCTTTGCTGCAATCCAAAAATATGGGAGAATTATATGGAAATATGTCAGTAGAATTTCAGCGCAATTCGATCTAAATGAGAGAGAAAATTAATATGGCTGTAGTTGAGTTTGGCATTCGTCTGTCTGTTTCATAAACTAACGCTGTGTAAGCTCCAACTTATTCCGGATATTGCCAATGTCAAGTTCACAGTGTGTGCCACGCGGCGTATACGCAATTTGCATATGTATACACGCTCACACACACACACACAATCACACACAATAAGTGTGGCAGCAACGTTGGCATAAGTTGAAATTGGATTTTTGATTTGGTAACGACAAAGCGACGTATCACGCATACGCTGCATGGGATACGCTTTAAAGTTGAGCAACAACATCAACAACAACAACAACAACAACAACAACAACAAAAGCCAGGCAATTGGCTGTGTGGTATGCGAGTGAAAAGGATTGCTTGCATGACACCCATTACTTTATTGTTTGCCTTGTTGCATTACCCTCATCAACTTGCTGGCGCCACAAATTGTTCGCGCCTCGACAACTTTTCGATTAAGGATGCGCTCCACATTGAATTATTAGCGGAAATTGTTCTAATTGCCAAGATGGTGAATCGTTTAATGTTCGACTCAGATCTACTTGATAATAAACTAATGGGGCATACAGGACTCAAATGATGCTAATAAATCAATTTTTGTTTGCATAATGCACAAACACTGAATTAATACGGATCTAATTCGAAATTCATGTTTTCGCAATCTGTGTTTTATTTATCTGTAGATCCTCTACTACAGATTTCAATCCATATTTCACTATTCTTTCCTATTAATTATTTTTTCAAAATTGAGAGTTTTTTATGGGATTTGGTCAAGCAAAAAAGGCTCAGCTCACTTTTAAATTGAAAGCACCTCAAAGCGCCAAGGCGAACTGGATTACATCAGGCAGTGGGTGTGGCATGGGTGGTGCTTTAGTAGTTTAGTGGCGGCTGGTGGTTGGTGATTGGTTGCTGAGGTAAATAACAAACAAGGCAGAACAGGCTTTTATAAATTTATGAGCAACACGCACAAAGTTCTCAGAGTTGTGGAATGCCTAGCGTAATAAAAAGGCATTCATCATGCCGCATGAGGCAGGTGCACCTGCCTCTGTGTGTGTGTGTGTTTATCAAGTGTGGCAAACAAACAAGCAAATTGCGTGCAGGCAGGCTGCTTATTCCAATTCCAATTCCAATACCAATAACAAAATGTAATGCTGCGCTTACGATGCACGCGGCGTATGCGTAATATTTGTGCAGTTTCCTTAACTCACCGGGACTCGGCCGATGGCTTGCAGCCGGGAGCAGTTTTCCACAATCTGGCCAGCATGCCCATATATAGAAAGCAAATCAGCGTCAACGGAGCCACATACGATGACAGAAAGAATGAGACCTGCAACGAGAAACCAGAAAATGCAATTAACAATCGAATCGCGTCATCATCGTTCAACAAATCCCCAAACAACTTTGCCAAGTACAGTCTAAACTGCTGTTAATGGCTGGAGTTGAAATATTTACAAGTTTTCCACTTGCTCACAGCAAATACGCATTTTTTATGTCATTGCTGTAAATAGTTCATCAAAATACCAAGAAATAAGTTTCGAATAGGGAATTAGAAATGCTTTAATATAATTAAGTATTCCAATTCTAATCTGGCCATGACTAATGCTAGCTTACCTCATCTTTGATTACTATGACTATTAGGTATGTTTCAAATTGTATCGATGCTTTATTCCGAGATTTAAATACTATGCCTTGTTACTCCAAGTTTATTTCTATATCTGTTTGCTAATTTCCATTTGGCATTTTTTGTTGTTTTATTTTCGTTGTTTTTACAAAGTTGTACAGAAAACATAAAAAACACTCCGTCTGTTCTTAATTTCAACATAAAATCACTTGCGAATAGCTTCATAAAATAAATATAAAAAGGACAATGCGTTGGCTAACTAACTGGCGACAGTTGGACACAGTAGCGGTCATTCTCAGCTTCAAATTTGCCACTTCTGGCCCATTCTTGCCAAAACCGGCATCAACGTTGTTGCCATAAAGTTTTTGGCACGCCGTGAAGTTGCTATGCCATCTGCTGCCATGTCAGCGGCTTTTGTTTTTGCATTGGAAATTGCCAAAAGCACTGACCCGTAAGGCTGCCCAGATACCAGGAACAGGCACCAGGCACCAGGCACTAGGCACAGGCACAGTCACACGCACCGAGAGGCACCATGGTGTGAAAGCCTGCCTTGCCACCAGCTGCTGCCATTTCATTCTAATTTCATCGGACACGAATAACTCTCAAAAAAGTATCCTCCCCTGCACATCAGAATCGAGCTTGATGTGGGCTTTAAGAGGTAAAACTCGGAAAGGTATATAGATAGATAGATACCATAAAATAAGAGGCGAAAAATGTCATATTGTAAATTGCGAAAACAAGTGACAATTGTAAAGAACATATCACTTCTATCAGCTACTGTAATCAATAAATTTAGTGTTGATAGATTGCATGATATTCAAATTTATTTAATTGCAGCACAAATCGGCTGCTTTTCACATACATAGATATATATACATATATCTTACAGCTTAAGTTGCCACATAATTAATCTGCTTAAGAGCCGTTTGCAGCTGGCGTTAAATGTAAATCGTATTAAAATAATCCTTTAACAGACCCATCCGATGATTTACCACAATGCGGAAAACGATGCCCAATCTGCAGTAGGACGATATATATATATATATATACCCACAAGCACATCTACATACATATCAACATACATACCTGCGTACATCAAAATATATTTGTATAAAGCTCATTTGAGGCGCGTTAAGTTTCAAGTGGCTTTAACTTGGCATAAAGCCGCCAGCCAAGTGTAAATGATTAAAACGGGACAAAAGGGAGGAGAACGACAGCGACGACGACGGTTGGGTGGTGGGCGTTGCGGGGCGGGGCGGGGCGGGGCAGGTTCGGTTGGTTTGGGTGAAAAAACAATAAAACACACTCAGCAGCGGCAGAAAAATGTTTTGCTGGTTTTTGGGGAAAAACTACAGAAACCGATATGGATCTGGTTGAGGCAGGTCGAAGGCGGGGTCGGAGGCGGATGGGGGAGAAGGGGGTTGGGGGGGTCTGTGTGGCAGTGATTCGTGTAGGCGGCACATTGTAAATCTCAATGAAATGCTTAACCAATACAAACAGAAACTGCACAAAGGTGGGCAGATGTAATGAAACGGAAAACGGAAAAGCCAGATGAAACGAGGCAAACGGAAAACGCGCTTGGCACAATTGTTAATAATAATCGCAGAAAGCCATCCCATCATCAACGATGGGTCGGCGGGGGGTAGGGGGGGGGGGGCGTCGGGCCGCATTCATATGGCAAAATGGCCGACAGCGCCGGAATTGAAATCACTTTGGTTGGATAACGCGCCACGGCCAATGAACATGTGCCGTGCTATCGTCGACAGCCAACGTCGCGATGTCAACATAATCTCAACTGACATGCAAGGAGCAGGCGGGCCACTGAAGCAGCCAAAGCAATAACAATGTCTTACACAGCGTGTCTGAGTGCAAGAGAGAAAAAAATGAGCAAAATGTTGCGAATGCGAATGCGAATGTGTTTTGCCAAAGCAGACATCTTAATTAAAGATTAAATTGCAAAAACAAATTGCTCGCAATGACAATGTCTGACGGTGTGGCAATGGCGATGATAGCCAACTTAATGCTAACGAGAAAATTATGTTATTTATGAACGTTCCATTCGTGTATGATACAATGGATTGTGCCCCTGGCTGTAGCATGACACGTTTTATGTCACGCTTAACTCCATAACTCCGATTCGCTTCTATGAACATTTTGCCACTAATTATTGAGATTAATATTTTTGATCATTAACATCTTAGGTAAGCCACCGTTATAATAGTCTTGTAGACTGGAATTAATCTGCTGACATCGAAATTTGTATTTATTTTGCCAATTGATGAGAAGCATGGATTGCCGCATGCTGCCTTCGAGCCGTGTCAGTTGCTGCATTCAAAGATTCCCCATTTTCTTGATCGAGATACCGTAATGAATCCGATCTAACAAATTAATATATCCCAATATATATAAAATAAAATGATGTTCATTATTTTTTAATTATTATTTTAATTATTATTTAATTGTTATTTTCATAAATTTGTTTAAGTCTGCGCGTCGCAATTCAATTGAGTGCTTAATTTAAACCGCGTGAAATGTGTCCATGCGAAAACTGTGCACAACTTTAATTTCAGTGCTTTATGCTACACAGAAAAACAAAAACAACAACAACAACAACAACAGCAAAAACAATGCTAATAAAAGTGCGTGAGGGCATCGCGAACTCAAGTTGATTAATTTGGTTGAGTGACAGCAGGCGCGACAGTTGCTCGGCTTGTATATGGCCAAATCCCAGGCGCAATTTGAGCACGGCAAATATTAACGAGCCGCTTCGGTCCCAGATGCCACCCCAGCATCACACACCCCCCACCAACCCTCCCAAAACCATGCCACTCCTAGCCACTGCCCCTGCCCCTGCCCCTGCCCCTGCTGCTGTCTAGTATTCGTATATCATATGGCAGACTCTTCAGTTTATGGCTTTTTATTGGGCGGCTCGTAAAGTTTAAAGGCGCGTAGAAAAAGTTTTGCCTACAAGTTTTTCTTTGTCCACTGTCAACTACTGCCCCTCCTCCCTCCCCCCCACCCCCCATCAACATATCGGGCCATCTAAGTTCATAATGTAGTAGTTAGATTTCATTGCATGTATCTGTATCTGTATCTGTACAGTTTGCTGCAGCTGTAGCTTACAATTTTTGAAGTAGCCCAGTTTGTCGACGAAGTTTTATGCCGCTTCAAACTTTATTGATAGTTAAGGCTTTATATGCCTATCATTTAAAGTGTTCAGCGTCATAAATTCCAAAAAGGCAATCGCTGTAAAAGTAGCACAAGAACATCCTTAAATATTCGCCACTCATTTCCCCAGCACACGAAAAACTTTCAAAGTACAATTTTACGCTGTAAAAGTAAAATTTTCTTCTTTTTTTTTTTCCTTATTATTAGTTCAAATGAAAATGATTTATTCATTAATATTATTAAAAGACTTGCAACTTATTTTATATTGATTGCTTAACTATGAATTTATAATGAAGCCGCAACTTGAAGCGCCAAGAACTTTGGGGAAAACCAACTAAACGAAACATACCAATGAGCATAGCCAGCGAGTGTTGTGGTCACGCATGCCACACGGGGCAGCTACAAGGCGTGTCTTTGCCTTTGTTGTGCTTCAGTTTATTATTTGTTTACGATGACAACAGTTTTTGCTCATTTTTGTACAGTTTCCGTTGCGCTTAGGCGTCAAAAGTTTGATCCATTTTTATGTGCTCGCTGCCAATAAATGGAAATGCCAAATTCGCCAGCGAAATGCTCAACTGTTTGTCAACTGGCAACAACAGTAACCACAATAACAAAATGTTGGTACCAAACGAAATAAACAGCTATAACAAAATATTGGTACCAAACGAAATAAACAGCTAAACCAAATAAAATATCCAGCTATAGAGCAGCCCAGTGACACATGGAGTCGCACTTTTGATACCCTGCTTTATTCTTATATCATTCTTCCCTTTGATTCCTTGCATCATTTTACTCTTCGACATATCTTCTCACTTTGCCAATTCCCTTTGCTTATATTCTTTTTTGGTCTATTTGAGCCGATTACAGAGTATCTGCAGGTCGAGACTGCTCACTTATCGCTTATAGTAATTGCGATTTATATGCTCTGTCAGACGGCACAAGATATCGAGGCAGCATCTCATTTCTTTGGCTATTGCTGTTCCTATTCCTGTTACTATTACTGTCCTTGTCCTTGTCCAAGTCAGCGAATCGAGCTGTGCAAATTGCTCTATGAGTAGCATTTGAAGCGAGCTCTACAAGTGCATATTAGCACATGAATACACACACGCACACACACACGCACACACACACACACACACAGAAAAAGGAACAAACAGACCGTCAGACAAACAAACAAACAACAACTGCAGTCAGTAGGTCAACCTTGTTGTTGTGGTCATGTTGATTGTGTTTTTTCTGCTGTTGCTGCTGTTGTTGTTGTTGTTGTTGTTATTGCGCTCATTCATTGGCCAGAAGTGTGGGTTCCTGTGTAACATCCTTCCGGCATAGAATTTCCGAGGCACGCCAACTTGTTGTTCAACTCCGGCGAGATGTCGCCTGTCCTGCTCAAGGTGCTAGGAGCCCATCGTGCCTCTTGGAATGCGCCCCGCCCCTTAAAGCTGGGGTGTACTTTGCAACGGGGGTTTATATTGAAGAAACAAAAGTATAGAAAATCATAAAATCAACTTTAATAAATCAATTTGTGAAAAACATAACATGCTTAAACCATATAAAATGGAGACCAAAACTATGCATTGAAATGGAAAACTCTTTTCTAGCAAATCTTGAGAGGTACACATTGTAACACATTGTGAACTCCCCTTTTGTGCTGCTAAAAGTGCAATGTAAAAGCACAATATACACTATACATATATATATATATATATATATATATATATATATAAAGTATTAATTGGCTGCGATGCCATGGTCTATCTTGGACTGAATACTGCGAAGGAGCTCTCTCTGGTCTGGTCTGAATGTCTTTCGTTGCCAAGCAACAACAATGTGTTGCACCCTATGTGAATCGAGTTGCAAACACAATTTTCATATTTATTACTATTATTTTCATTTATGTGCAAAATTGCTACAATTGTTGATGTTTGATGATGGCTTTTACTGGCTGCGTGAAGATGTACATGATTTCAGCAATAGCAGTGTGCAATTATAAGCAATGACTACTGCTAAGGCTGTTGGTGTGTGTGAGTGTGCTCTGCGTCTGTGTTGGTGAGCTTTCAGCATTTGCCTTGTAGCAAGCTTTCACATGTATTTGTGTGCTTTGCAAAAGTCGGCGATGTGTGTTTGGCCAACACTGCTTTAGATGCAAGAAACATAGTCTGTGCTGGAGTCGCATATGCACAAAAGCATTATTTGCACGGCTGATTAACAATGCCAGTTGCACGATGCAGCTGGTTACATGTAGCATACTATTGTAACGGTGGCACGTCTCCAGCGCTGGCTGGCAATCCAGGCGCTAAGCTGTCAGCAGGACGACGTTGTCCTTGTCGTGTTCATCACACCAGCTATGCGGCATTGTGTGCGAGTGTGCTAAGTGGCAAATATATTGCAAGCTGCTGCCAAGCAATGGCAAATAAATATGTTTGCCTCAACAACACCAATGTGTTTATGTGTGTGTGTTTGTGGTTGTGTTTGTGTATGTGGTCTGTGTCTGCCTTTCGAATAGCTTTTATGTAATTTCATTTTACACAATTTCATGTGTTGAGCCGCGAGCTGGTGACAAATTTGGCGGAAAGGCATGAATAATGCTGGCACATTAATCAGAGATCAGGACAAGTGTGCCGGCAGGTGAATGATGAAGGAACCCAGAACGCACCCAGATTAGAGGCCACAGAACGCCCAATCAATTGCTTGACTTACCTGAAAGCCAACCAGACTCCAAACTTCCTCCTCCGTGGAGAATACACAGGCGGTGCCAGCACGTCCATGATACTGATAGATCCGCACCGAGTGGGCCAAGGCAACGGGTATGGCGGTTGTTACAATCGTTATCCAGGCGCACATAATGGCACTGTTTGTGCAAAAAAAAAAAACAAAACAAACTTTGAATTTGTGCCATGTGCCAGTTGAATTTGAACGTCTACATTTATCTTATCTAAAGCTTATTTTCATTTATTTATATTTAGTCTAAGACCTTAGGCTTATTTTAAAGCGCTTCAAAATTTGATACAAATTTCAAATTCCTTAAACATACTCAAATATTTAGGTTAACTTGAGTAACTGATTGATAAAAGAAATGTATCTGGGTGTTAGTTGCCTAAATACTTAGAAAATATTAGAATATATAAGGCGACCGCTTCGGCGCCTAACAGCGGCAGATGGTTGAAAATAACGGCAAATGTTGGTAAGGCGTCCGCATCGGCGCCTAACAGCGGCAGACGGTTGAAAATAACGGCTAACGTGCTGAGGAAGCGGATAGATAACGGCGACCGTCGCGACGCCAGCTGCCGGCAAATTGCCACCAGCAAAAACGGCAGCTGTGAATTTAAACATCAGAGGCAGGCACAACGATGAACAAGGCTGGCTTGCGTGGGCCAGCTATCAGCATCTCAGAGCGTCACATGCTCATACTCGAACAAGGAAGAACACAATTTTCATGCTAAAGTTAAGTTGATTTGATTCGATATTCGACACACACATATTCACATATGCAAAATGGTAAGCGTATTTCAATCTCTAATGAAGCCTATGGTCATAGCTGAAACAATACGGCAAGCCGAACCCAAATTTGCATTGAACCACAGAGAGGGACTAATTGATGTGATTACGACTACTTGAACAATTGGATAACATTGTTACTTACAGGCTGGCATTGCGTTCGGTGCGGAGAGACATGCTTGTGACTGGATGCACGACGGCCAGGAAGCGATCGAAGGACATCAGGACAAGGGTGTAGACACTGAATGGCAGATGCACTGGCTGTATTAAGCTTGACGATTTTGTATGGATTGGAGGCACTCACCTGCAGTGGCATGTGACCACAATCATGTACTGCACAAACTTGCACCACACATTTCCAAATGGCCATTCCGGCAAAACGTAGTCGGTGGCGGTGAATGGTACGCAGAAGATGACGAAGAGTATGTCCGAGACGGCCAAGTTTATAATCAATAGATTTGTGGTTGAGCGCATTTGCTGGTTAACGACCACCACTGCAACACAATGCAAATTATATATACATATATATATAGAGAGAGAGAGAGAGAGAGAGAGAGAGAGAGAGATAGAGAGTTCATTAGTGAGAAATGTGGTGTTTGCTGTTAAATCAGACTCCTGCATGCGCCTGCTGCTTGCAGGAAATCATAGACAAAGGCATATTTGTGGTGCATAATCCATGCCACAATATGCAAAATGTAATTTCAGTTCAATTATGCCAAGTTGCACTAGCAGTGAGTACATTATAAGTCTAATGTTTAAGATCGCTTTTATCGGCCAACAACTTTCCCAAACAAATTTATTTCTAGCTGCAATCATTGTCGTTATTTTGTTGATTATTATTTTGAATTTTGCATTTCTTGCAGAATAATTATTTCAGCTTCTCAAGTGAAGGAAATTTTGAGGCAACTCAAAGTGCTCAATGATTTTTTCTAAGAATTTTTAACAATATCCTCATACGTCTGCTAGGGAATTTCATCATCGGCAACTCGAAAATACTGGTTTGTGCTGTTAATATTTTGGCAGCTAGTTCTGACAGCCTGTTTGCATTGCCAGTAAGCCTTTAAGCAGGATATATTTGTTTATTATCCCACAGCCTTGGGTTTTAGTTAATTGGTTGTGTGTTTGTTATTCATTACGATGGGGCAGTGTTCAAATGGAGAGTATTTAGTAATTAGCACCTTCTTTGTTTGCATTCACATGAGTGCTGATCCTTTGTTTATGTATTCCATTCATTTGCTAAGCTCTGGGTCAATTTGATAAGGAATTTAATTTAGTTTGATTTATTCATGACACTCGACAAAAACCAAATCAATTTAAATGCTAAGCCAGCATACTAGCTGACCATTTCGTAATAAATAATCACGCTTCGATGTAATTTCAAATAATACATTTAATCCTGTCGTAAATCACGGTTGGCTACACCGCAAACAAATAACGAACAGATAAACCAATCAAATTATTGTTCGATTGCCGAAAAGCAATTGAAAAGTGAAAAACAATATGGAAACATTTGTTTGAGACAATTTAGCGCCACCGGCAATGAAAACAAAGAAAACCACGGGAAAACAGATCGAATGGATTTAAGTTATCTTTTCTAGTCTGCTTAGCCTGCCACTTGTTTGTCAAGGCAATAATCAAAAAGATTCTTATTACTTTTATTATTATTATTATTATTATGATTGGGGAACCAACACTGCGACCCATAAGGTCTATTGTGCCCCCTTCTAAGCGTACAGCTCGTCCATCAACCCCAGCTCCTGCACGATAGCTAGAATCTTTGTTGGGTTGAGGGCTTCTATGTCCTTAGATGTCATGACGTGCTTCCCTAGGACACTGCATCTTTTCCTTAAGGCGAAGCATTCTGCTAGGATATGCAATGAGGATTCTTCTTCCATGCAGACATCGCTACTATAAATACCTAATTTGGGTAGATGACTTCTCAGTCTACAGTGTCCTGTCAATAGACCGGTGAGTATCCTAAGCCTGTTCTTTCCCATGGATATTACTTGCTTAAATCGTTTTTGATTATAGCCACCTAGGAGACTTCTGGCTTGTCGGAGTCCTGGTGCCTCTGCCCAGCTCTGCTTCTCTTCGTTTCTGAGTTGTGTGTTCTTACTACTTAGCCAAGTAAGTTTTAATTGCAGCCAGTTATAGGGTTAATAATAATATTATTATTACAGTAAGGATATCCTTCATGTCTCATAGCTATCATAGCTAAACTTTACCTAAATTGGTTGTCGTCGAGGAACATCGACTCGTTGGCTTGCCTGACCTGGAACGATCTTAGCTATTTATTAGCCACTTAAGTACGATTCCTTTGAACTGTGCTATTGTGTCTGCCAAGACTGCATCGTAATTCGTTTTCGCTAGAATTGTTGATGAGCAGAAACAATAGCTCAACTATATATATATATATATATATATATATATATATATTTATTAATAGCTATAGCCAAATGCATAATTGAAATGACGCACGCCAATTTGAAGCTGATTCTTGCTCCCTGACAACGTATTGTGCAGAATGTCCTTGCACAGTCTGCTGGGCCAAATACCCAAGTTTTTCCTGCCAATTACGCGCACAAAGGCAACCCCCACAAACTACTTAGAGCTGGAAGTGGAGCTGTCGCAGGAACAGCATTGTATTCAAGCAGTTGTTGTAGTTGTTGCTGTTGTTGCTCCTTCGCGATGCTCTTTGTTGTTGCCGTTGTCGCTCCACGATTTTCTTGAGCAGCAACAAGCAGCGGAAGACAGACGAGAGCCACTTGCAATTAGCCAAACAATTTATGTAGGTCTGCTCAAAAGATGCACAGCGGGTGGCTTCACTGCAGCAGCAAGGTGCTGGATATGGGGATGGCGATTGGCATGGGGATGGGGATGGGGATGGGAATGCGAATGGGGAGCTGGAACGGTTGCGGTGTATTGTCACTGTAACAAAAGCTAACGCCAAGTTGCAAGCAATGTTGACAGGGCGGGGAAAGGGCATGGTGAGCGGTCGTACATGCCTGATATGAGCACTTCAATGGATTGATGTGGCACAGTGCCAACAAAATGGCAGCCAGAGGCACAAGGCACCATAGTGCTGTCAGCGGGACGATGGTTGCCTCTGTGTGTGTGCCCGTGTGGGTGTGCGCGTGTGTGTGGATGCCAGCAGGTGTGTGTGGGCTGGGGGTTCACTGAAAGTGCAGTCTGGTGAATAATTTTTGGAAAAGGAAACGTCGCGACGATAAGCTACTATTATATGAAATGATTATTTTTAAATACCCTGCACTTTAATGGTTCAGCTTGTGATGTAGCTCAGATCTTAGTATTTATATATATATATATTTATATGCAACATCCACTCAAATTTAATATATTCTGTGATTTGGTAGGAGGTTATTCCAAGTCGAGTTTTGGCATTTAGTCAACTTGCTGCATTGTTGTGGTTTGATTTGTTGTTTGTTGCTGGCTGTTGTTGCTGCCGCAAATCAATTTCCTTTGAAATATTTTTAGCACAGCACGTTGCTTGCGAGCTGTTGTTGGCTGGGCCAAAGTAAATAAAAGATGACAGCAATAGCAACAGCAGCAGCAACAGTAGCAATAACAGCAGCAACAGTAGCAATAACAGCAACCAAAAAAGAAAAAAACCTTTCAAAATTTGAACAATAAATACAAGTTGCTTGGCTTGTTCTTTGCCCAGGTGGCCATGTGTGGCATACGAGCTTCAATTTTGCTATTACTATTTGGTATTATTATATAATGATATATATATATGTATATATATACACTTAGATTGTTTGCAGGTGCTGCTCTTACTTTTTGATAAGCCAATTGAGAGAGAGACTGTTGCCAAACTGGAATCGCTGTTGACAGACGAACCGGCGGCTTGGATTTTATTTGCTGGCTAATAAAATACACCTTGTGGATTTGCTGATGTCAGCTTTAAGGCACTCTCGGATATGAAAACTTTTGCGAAAGTGTGCAAGATAATGTGAGTAGTGCCTGTCAGTCAATGCAGGCCAGTATCAATTAATATGCATGTATATTTACAGACCCAACAATGGTAACAACCACACAGACAGTTGCTGATAACAAGTAAGCCATTATGACTGACATTTTGTGGGCGGGCTGTGCTAAGGCAAAAAGGGTCAGGTTGAAAGTATCTACGAGCTTGCCATAAAATGGCGCTGAGCTGAAGGTGAAGTTTTTTTTGTAGCTAGCCTAACAAAATAATAAAGTGTAGCATAATTTATGGCGCAAGCGGCAGAAAATAAATATACTTATATAATAGAAATAGAATAGGGGAAAAGAGCATGGCTGAAAAAGTTCTTCAAGCGCAAAAAAAAACGCTGTTATTTAATGCCATATTACACACACAGACACACACACACACGAGCACACACCAATAAAGAGCGGATGTAGGCATCGGGTCATGTTTACAGCTTGCCTTATAAATTTTCTTTTATGGAACTTTAATGTCTCTTTAATGTATGACATTAGGCAAAATATTGATGCATTTTAGGTGTGCTTTGGATTCAATTGTTGTTGTTGTTGTTGTTTGGTTTATCTCTCGCTCGCAAGCTATCCTCCCTCTCGCTCTCTCATTCTCCCTCTCAATCTCCCTATAGAAGTTTCCGAACTGAAGCTGAGTTTGCCAGAGCGAGTTATTTGATCTCTGTCGAATCAGGCTAGGTATCTCAGCCGAAATATTTGAAATTTGATTCTAGTAATTATTTAAGCGTTTCCTATTAATCAAATTTGGCCAATCTAGACCTAAATATATTAATATTTGAAGTGGGCGTGTCAAGAAAAATGTATAAGCCAATTTTGTACCTGGCTTATCAGCAATTCATATTAAGCCCAAAACATAAATTAGGTTTTTGCCTCTTTCAGTTCACTTCGGTTATTAATTAAAAAAAATATTGTTCATATCTAAACATAAAATGATATTTATGATCAGGCTGAACAGGCCTGTTTGGTTTATTTTTCATTACAATAATAATTTCAAGCAAATATTGAAACTTTTACAACAGTCTCATAAGTAATTAATTTGAATGGTTTTTTTTTTTAAAAATTGTATAACTTTCTGAAAAGTAATTCGAAATTCGATAGCTCAGGAGGTGAATAAACTCAAATATCAACCAAATGCCGCATTTTTCTCGAACATGTTCGTCTACAATTAATTGTTAATTACATTTCGGGGACAACATCACAATCAACTAATGAAATTTTATTGAGCGCTCACGGACTTAATGTTTAAGTGGTACTCGGAATCGGACAATAAATATTTATTTATCGGTTTGTTATTTTCCTTTTCCTTTTTTTTTTTTAAATTTGGCAACTTAATTGTCTCTTTCATTAAATCTTTGGATTGTCCTGCCGCTCCTGGCAATATTTGATGACCATTGCTTTGCATTAAAGTTTTCGAAGGTGTTATTTTGCAGTATCATTAAAGTAACTTTGACAGAGCCTCAATTAATTGAGTTCAGTCAATTAATGTGTCAATACAATGAAAGCTGGCTTATTATCATGAAAGCTTGCTTATTATCGCGGTCATTGCATTTCAACAATTAAAATGTACACTGACAGCAGATAGGACATTATGACCAAATCTCAATTCGTGTGCAATCGAGCATTTTAATGGCACATAAATAATTTCAATTAAAATGATACACTGCAATTGAGACCTGGTCGTCCTGCTATTGTTGTAAGTAGCTGTCGCTGGCATTGCTTTATGTGGCAATTATTGTTGGCCTTAGGCCATGCCTTGTAAATGCATAAATTTGTAATTGCGCTTTAAGCTCAAGGCACAATAACACACACACACACACACATACGCACTCACACACATACGCACACTCACAACGAGATGCACATGTACAGTCTTGTTGATAATCGCAAGGACCTTTTGTTTGTGACGAGGACAAATATGCATACAAACACACAAATAAGGACATACGCCGCCTACAATCACAATGGACTGAATACAGTACTCGGTCAAAGTTGGACAATTCATTTAAATTTTCGTTCATTTTGCGCATTTCTCTTCTCTTTAACTGTTGGCAACTTCCTGTCCGTGTTTGTGTTAGCCAAGAGACATGTCCGGTCGCAAATAAAACGACGGGCAATCCTAATAACCCAACCGTAGATGAATCTCAACTTGGCCGAGAACACGATATTGCATATACATACAGATATCTACTTAGAATAGTTGAAATAAATCGTTGGTCAATTTTCCAATTACTGTTAGTTTGCTTTATTATCCTTAATAAAAATGTACTCTCATTTTATTCAACTTTTGCAGACCGCTTTAGTTTTAGTCTGGTTCACAACTTTCGTAATACAGTGAAGCAAGTCAAAAAAAAAAGAAGTCTAATATTTATTTACTCATATTTTCTTTCTTTTTTAGCATAAAAAAAAGGGAAAACAAACAGATGGTCGTCACCAGAGCTTCTGTAAGCTAGGAATATTTGTTATTCACAAGTGTTATCCTCAGTTCGAGTTATTTTTTTTTGTTTTTGATAAGCTTGCCATATATTTTTTTCGCAGCATCAGCTACAATGGTCCTTTTGCCTCATCTGTATGGTAAATAACCACATCGACCCATCCTCGTCATCATCATCATCATCATCACCGCCAGCATCGGCCAACCAATATTAATCAATTAATCAATCAGAGTCTAAACTTTTATTTACTAAAGTTCTTAAGCAAGACCCAGTCCAAGAAGATAACAAAGTAAATAAAAATGAAGATTATATAAAAATAGGAGAAAGTTGCAGATGCTTTCAGCACTGCCATAAAGAGATGTACGGAATTTTATTCGTTTTTTCTTTTTCTTCTGTTGATATCAACTTTGGATGCATTGTAAATTCTAGGGGACATTATTGGTATAGTTGTTGTTGTTGCTGTTTCGGGTGGATCTGCATTGAATGAAAGGCGCTAAGAATAAATAAAATGTGGACGTGGGGTCGTTTGCTTGCACAGTCTTTTTTCTCTCTTTTATTTCGTGCGTATTTATATGGAAGGATACCTGAATTGGCAACCATATGGCCATCATGGCGCAAATGTTGACAAAAGTTGTGCTGCGAATGGACGGATGGGCGTAGCAGTATGTACATACATATGTCCACAAATGTCTACATGTTTGTGTATTTAGCACGCAAGGCAAACAGCAGCCACAAAAGGCCAGCAAACGAACATTCAGTGTTGAAAAACGCATTCTCTGGCAATTCACCAGTATTGTAAATAAAAAAAAAATTAACAATCTTAAAAGTATTGAAACTTTTTTTTGATAAGCTTAATTATTGTTGCAACAATCCAATGCTTTTTTTGTAGCATGCTCTCATTGGCCAAAAAATATATATAGTTTAGGTAGTTGTTGCCCAGGACTAAGGGAAAAAAAACGGATAAGCAACGATAAATGGAAATTTCAACAAATTGATTGCCCAATTGGAAAGTGTGGGTGAAAGCATTAAAGACTTTCCACGAATTTAGCAACAAATAGCAAATATTCTGACCCAAGGTTTCGTCACGATTGGGGCTCTCCAGCCTTGATTTCTGCCATTTGCTGTTTGCCAGGCAACAAACAAACAATGCATTGAAAAGAAAAACAATAAAGTTGCACATGCCCCATAAAATGTCATGAATATGATGAGACTGCGGAGAAGGATGTTAGGTGGTAGCTGGAGGACTTGGTTACGCACAATTGCCAAGGTATTGTGTGCATATGCTTCTGCGTGTGTGTCCGTGTGTGTGTGTTTTTGTGCGGGTGTATGCTGCCCACTTGGGTATTATATGGCACATTTGTGCGCCTATTGTTTTTGTTGCCTGCTTTTAGGCGCTGTGCTCATTGCTGGTTATAAATTTGAACACTTTCAACGCAGTAAAATAAATTTGTGCGGCGCTTTGTGGATTTTTGTGTAAATTTACACAACGCATACACATGCAAACCTCCACCTATATATGCATGACATATGTTGCTTAAATATTTTGAGTTACACTTTAATATTTGAACCAGTATTGACTAATAATTATTTTACTGAGTCTTTTGTGATCCAAAGTGTTTCATATTCTTTTTTCTTCTTGCTAAAATGTCATGCGGCGTCCACTATAAAAAAATCAGGCGTAAACTACTCAATGGTTCTTAGTTAAACACACAAAGGAAAAAAAGACGAAGAAAAAACGACTATTTAGAGCAGTTTTTAGCTTGGCCCAGAACCAAAGACGCTTAGCAACTGTTCATGACAACCTGATGAAACCTGAACACTATGTCACAGCAGGCGTGTGTGTGTGTGGGTGTGCGTGTTTGTGTGTGTGTGTATGTGTGGGTGTATACTTGTGCATGTGTGTTCTAGAGCTGCTCTATCGTGGCCCGGCAAAAAGAATCTCAACAGCAGTCATTTTGCATGCAAGTTTTGCAACCTTGACTCAAGTCGACATCTTTGTAGCCACATCCGCTCATGTTTTTTTTTGTGTGAGTGTATTTATATGTATGTGTGCTTGTGTGTGTGTATGTGTGTGTAGGCTTGCGTGCAGGTGCAACATGCACCAGCGAAAGTAAGAAATGAAAAAAAAAAAAATACCATCCAGTCAAAGGCAGCAGCTACAAAAAATGAAAGTTGCCATTTCGATACCGCATTCCATGTGAGAAAGAAACCAACTTGCTGCCTGTTTTTGTCACTGCCCTCTTACACACGTATGTGCTGTGTATATGTACGTGGCTGAAGTTGTTCATCTGCTTTTGGATGCGTCGCTGGTGCCCTGTTCCAAGTGAAAAGGTTGAAGGTAGCAAGTAGCTGGCTAGCCTGGCGAGCCTAGACTTGGTCTTCAACTCTTCGGACTCTTCCAGTTCGGCTTGACTTGGCTTACAAGTTCGTGCTGACTTTTTTTTTTTTTCTTTTTTGCATTACTGCTGGGGTTGTCATGCCGTTGGAATGCACACAGCGGGCAACAACGACAGAAACAAGAGCAGAGAAACACTGCATGTTGAGGGTACAGAGAGAAACGGGTTTTTGCTTGCGGCAATTCTGTTAACTCTTCGTTTTCATCTCATCAGAACAGAATTTAGGCCGCAATATATTTTGTCAAGCTTCAATTGACCCAAAAGCCCATCCGCAGCCACAGCCAGAGTTGTGGCATGGTCAGTGGCATGATTTTATATGCATTTAGCAGTGCAAAACCCTTACTAATTAGATGCACAGTGTCTGCAATCAGTTAAGGTTAACCTTACGTAAATTGCTGGCCACATTTCAACTTTCCGGCCGTTGCATCCACTTATTCCCAGCAGTCAGGCCAACTCTTACCCAGCGTTAATTTGTCATGCAAATGTCTTTGCTTCTTTTCCACTTCTGTCTGCGAAAAAATTAATATTTTTTTTTGCATGCAGCAATGTCAGTATCAAGTGGTTTAAAAACTGAGTTCATGTTGAACTTGTCTTAAAGAACTACTGTCTGTATTGAGGCAAAAGTGTATACAGCAAATTTGAATTATTAATTATTAATCATTAAACCAAATCAAAATGTCAACATCATGGACGCCACATTGGTTTCTTGACTATTTTACGCAAACCAAATAGTTGGCGCTTAGCCACAAAGGCCGCCTGTGGTTTTTTCGGCGGTTTTTTCTTCAGCAACTGACTCGATTGTTTTTTGGGGGTGTGGTTATCATCCGATTCGCCCGATTCTCTCTCATTAAGCCTTGATTCCAGCAGTGTTACGCGCTGTAAATTTTGAACTGCTTATAACCAAAAAACTATTTTCTTATCATTATCACTTACCTTAGTCATGGCTTTCAACTGTAGCATTAACAAATAAGTTAATAGCGTGAAACTAGCGAATATGTATATACTAAATATTGTCCGCTTGTACACTGCTAAATTCTGATTTAAAGCATACACCTTGAGCCACTCAAGGCAACTGGGGGACATCTTAGTGGCATCCTCGTAGCCGAACTTATCCCATAGTTGGCCCATTTTTAAAAAAATTAATGATAAGGATGATTTTTGGTATAAAACAATTGTAAAGAAATATAAAATCAGCGGAGCAAAGTCGACACGATTGAATGAATTTCGACACGTATGAATGAATTATATATATTATATATATTTGAAAATCCTTTGCTTTATCTGTCAATTTCAGTTGAAGCTATAACCACTTAAACTAAACTACATATAACCACTAATAACCACCACAAATATGAAATACAAAAATATTCTAGAATCATCTTAGATAGCTTATTGTATTAAGATTACGTACAAGTCGAGCTCTCTCTTCTGATGCACTATATATAGATATGTATTTTACATATATTGCATAATTTGCATTTGATTCTCAGACATATCAAAGAGCATATGTAATTGTAGAGATAGTGATTGCTAAGTTCCGTCAAGTGGGCTTAAGTTATTAGATTAATTGCAACTAAAAGTCAACTGCAGAAACTTGTACTCTTTTGGTTGTCCAACTCTCATATTTCATAATTGATTAGCAATGTCCGATAATAACAAAAGTCGGGTAAATAAGTTAAGACAGTCCTTTTTGTATCTGTACCTCGAAATCAGACGCGCGGAGTCGACGATTAGAATCGAACTGCCCGCTCTGACCGCCGCGACCGTCGCGACGCCAGCCGCCGGCAACCCGTCGCCAGCAAAAGCAGCAGTTGCGAATCCAACATCAGAGGCAGGCACAACGATGAACAAGGCTGGCTGCATGGGCCAGCTATCAGCGTCTCATTGCGTCACATGTTCGTACTCGAACACCGTGCGATATTGAGTTAACATCAGAGCCAATTTTAAGGAATATGATGGACTTGCATACATCTGAAGCCTCTTGTTATCCTAAGTATTCAACAATATCTTTTAAGCGTTAGATGTTGGGAAAACTCAGTCGACAACTGCCCCACTAATTAAGATTGTGGATTAAGCAAAGAAGTTGCACAATCAACTGTTTTCAGTGGTGTGGAGCTAAAAGGCTAGAAAATTGGTATTGGTTTGCTGCATGCTCGTAATTTGTTTAAATAGTAGATAAATGGTTCTAATTGCACATTGAAGAAAATGAACTAAGTTTGAAAAACTCGCAGACTTCAGTAACATCACAGCAAACGCAATGCGCGACGGGAAGTCGCGTGAAATTGTCGCTTGAAGCTGCCACATTTGGTGGGCGGTGGAAAATTCTAGGAAAAATCGGTTTTCACGCCAGTAAGTTTACAATTTCGCTTATTTTTCACTTTTATACCTCGTGTTCCATGACAATGCCTAAAACTTCGTATCATAAAGTTGACAACATGCATGTAACAAAAGCAATTTCGATAAATATCGATATTTAAATGTGAGTTTTTTCCAGCACATCTAGATGCTAGAATTGTAATCAGCAAATTGCCCGATGCATCCAGAATTGAATCAACTAACAAATTGAACTATAAAATGATAGTGTGAATAAATCGACTCCTGAGTATCATTTAGTCAAGCATTCTTCACCAGTTTGCAACTTTTCTGCTTTTTGTTTTTTCGTTCTGTAGGTGTTGGCGTCAAAGTCAAAAGCAATTTTCATTCGCTTTGCGAGTCTTTCTGTTGCCAGGCACCAGTTATGCCCTACCCTACAAACACACGCAGCAAATACTCCCCTTGCCAACTTTGACTTTTCTTTTTTGTTGCATGTTGAGTGCCACTCTGTTGGGTCTGGGCGGCATTTTGATAAATGATTTGTAAATGAACGTATGAGTTTTATTGCAAATTATGAGAAAAATTATAGTCTGTCCTCGCCAGCTCCCCTCCCCCTCTCTGACACTGCTGATGTTGCTTCTCTTCCCCCATTAGCAGCGTAATCGCTATTGGATGGGCGTGTGAATGAATGAGATTTAGCTGGCTTCGTTGTAAGTGCAAGCGTATTTATGGCTTATGGAAAGATAATTTGTCAAAGCTTAGCCAAGCTAGCCAAGTAAACAGTTGCAACAACAATATCAACTTCAATGTCTGCTCTTGACTCCGCTCTCAAATCATAAAATATATGTTTCTGCTCTGCGTTTTATGGCAAGCTCACAGCCTTAATGTGAGGCCTTTAAGCGATTATGTTGTTATGTTGGTCTTTAAGTGTTGCATTCGATTCAAGGTGAGGCAGGTGCTTATTAAATGCCGCATTTATATAAGCCACATAAATCATGGATTCTGATTTTGAAACTGTTCCGACTAATAAGTCATGTTGCTGTAATTTAGTACTTATTTAAGTCATAAGAAGCAAGTAAACAATAAATAAATGTATAATTTATAAAAATTAATAGCTCAGAGCCCAACTAGGTGTCACTAACAGGCAATTAATAAAAGTAAAATGAAATCGTGTAAAATCATCATTCGACTTGAAAATACCCATTTGAGAAGCGTTTAGGGTTGGTTTTCACGACCACTTAAAAGAAACAGCTTGTTGGCTAATATCTAGTGGCCGAAAGCGACATCTTAGATGATAATAACATGATTGTGATGACAGTTAACAGCTGACAACACATAACACAACAGCATGCCACTAGATTCTGACATCTGCCAACACATATTTGGGCCAAAAACAAAAACCAAAATATTCAAACGAACAGCGTTCGAGTAAGCCAAAGGCAAATTGTACAAATTGTTGTTTCATTTTAAATTATGTTTTAGTTTGACGGTGACAAGGAAAAACAAACGAAACAGCGAAGAATCTGCATTGACTCATTGCCACTTCAATTTGCATTGGCCTATATCAGATGATGTTGGCATCCCTTTTCATACAGGACCGCAGCACGGACGAAGGACATGTCCCCAATGATGTTAATTTGTCATGGAAATGTCTTTGCTTCTTTTCCACTTCTGTCTGAGAAAAAATTAATATATTTTTTTGCATGCAGCAATGTCAGTATCAAGTGCTTTAAAAACTGAGTTCATGTTGAACTTGTCTTAAAGAACTACTGTCTGTATTGAGGCAAAAGTGTATACAACAAATTTGAATTATTAATTATGAATCATTAAACCAAATCAAAATGTCAACATCATGGACGCCACATTGGTTTCTTGCCTATTTTACGCAATCCAAATAGTTGGCGCTTAGCCACAAAGGCCGCCTGTGGTTTTTTCGGCGGTTTTTTCTTCAGCAACTGACTCGATTGTTTTTTGGGGGTGTGCTTATCATCCGATTCGACCGATTCTCTCTCATTAAGCCTTGATTCCAACAGTGTTACGCGCTGTAAATTTTGAACTGCTTATAACCAAAAAACTATTTTCTTATCATTATCACTTACCTTAGTCATAGCTTTCAACTGTAGCATTAAGAAATAAGTTAATAGCGTGAAACTAGCGAATATGTATATACTAAATATTGTCCGCTTGTACACTGCTAAATTCTGATTTAAAGCATACACCTTGAGCCACTCAAGGCAACTGGGGGACATCTTAGTGGCATCCTCGTAGCCGAACTTATCCCATAGTTGGCCCATTTTTAAAAAAATTAATGATAAGGATGATTTTTGGTATAAAACAATTGTAAAGAAATATAAAATCAGCGGAGCAAAGTCGACACGATTGAATGAATTTCGACACGTATGAATGAATTATATATATTATATATATTTGAAAATCCTTTGCTTTATCTGTCAATTTCAGTTGAAGCTATAACCACTTAAACTAAACTACATATAACCACTAATAACCACCACAAATATGAAATACAAAAATATTCTAGAATCATCTTAGATAGCTTATTGTATTAAGATTACGTACAAGTCGAGCTCTCTCTTCTGATGCACTATATATAGATATGTATTTTACATATATTGCATAATTTGCATTTGATTCTCAGACATATCAAAGAGCATAGGTAATTGTAGAGATAGTGATTGCTAAGTTCCGTCAAGTGGGCTTAAGTTAGTAGATTAATTGCAACTAAAAGTCAACTGCAAAAACTTGTACTCTTTTGGTTGTCCAACTCTCATATTTCATAATTGATTAGCAATGTCCGATAATAACAAAAGTCGGGTAAATAAGTTAAGACAGACTTCATACCGATGTTACAAAAGGTCCTTTTTGTATCTGTACCTCGAAATCAGACGCGCGGAGTCGACGATTAGAATCGAACTGCCCGCTCTGACCGCCGCGACCGTCGCGACGCCAGCCGCCGGCAACCCGTCGCCAGCAAAAGCAGCAGTTGCGAATCCAACATCAGAGGCAGGCACAACGATGAACAAGGCTGGCTGCATGGGCCAGCTATCAGCGTCTCATTGCGTCACATGTTCGTACTCGAACACCGTGCGATATTGAGTTAACATCAGAGCCAATTTTAAGGAATATAATGGACTTGCATACATCTGAAGCCTCTTGTTATCCTAAGTATTCAACAATATCTTTTAAGCGTTAGATGTTGGGAAAACTCAGTCGACAACTGCCCCACTAATTAAGATTGTGGATTAAGCAAAGAAGTTGCACAATCAACTGTTTTCAGTGGTGTGGAGCTAAAAGGCTAGAAAATTGGTATTGGTTTGCTGCATGCTCGTAATTTGTTTAAATAGTAGATAAATGGTTCTAATTGCACATTGAAGAAAATGAACTAAGTTTGAAAAACTCGCAGACTTCAGTAACATCACAGCAAACGCAATGCGCGACGGGAAGTCGCGTGAAATTGTCGCTTGAAGCTGCCACATTGGGTGGGCGGTGGAAAATTCTAGGAAAAATCGGTTTTCACGCTAGTTAGTTTACCTTGTGTTCCATGACAATGCCTAAAACTTCGTAT